>JARYHS010014594.1:0-22323 GCA_031002005.1 Vandiemenella viatica
TCCTGATATAGTTATAGCCTCCCAATACCCTAACCCTCACCACCCATCATGTTCTCGATCCCATTGGCCGACCACCTCCTGATCATGCTCTCCATCCAATACAATGCCCCTAAGATCCCACGCCCACGCAATCCTACCACCCTCACAAATTATCACTACCAAGACAAACACTCCAACTCCTTCATCTCTCACGTCGCCTCTTTCACATTTATCAATGCACCCACGATCCATCCTCCATCGTCAGCTTCAACGAACTATATAACTGCCCACAAACGACGCACTTGGAGGGACACCTGTAACCAGCTAAATAAAAAGTATATACAGGACTCCTCACGATACTGGTCCACTTTTCAACGCTTAACTGGTCTCAAACCTGCCACCACCTACCCCCTCCTCCACAATAACCTTCCTGTACCTGATAACACCCAAAAACCAAATCCTTCGCAGACCAACTCCAAACTATCCATACCATACCAAATGACACCCGAATTGCCTCCGCCATAATCGAACAGCTGCCGACCCCTCATTACTATTTACTAACGCTCAAACCCGATTTCAACTACATCCAAACCGTCAGCCGCACTGGGCTTAAGTCCCCCATCACTACTAAAGATATGCAATTTGTCCGTCACACCAAGAAAAATACAGCTCCTGGCCCTGACTCCATCACATACAGACACATCAAAGAAGCACCCAGCTCCTTCCATCAACTCCTAGCCCACCTGTATACAAACCCTATACTTCGTCATCTACCCTCCTAAACGAAATCCTCAAATATCCTCATGTTTCCCAAACCAAATAAGCCAAAATCAGATCCCAATGTATACAGCCATCAGCCTCACCTCCATCTTTAGCAAAATATTTGAAACCATAGTATTGACCGAGTATGGCATGCCGGACTCATTTTTAAACTGCAAACCTTCGTCTTACCCATCACCTACATTCATACAATAGCCTCCTTCCTCACACCCCGTACCTCGTTTGTAGCCATAAATGACTTCTTCTCCCACACTTCTCCCCACCGCAGGTGTCCCCCCCCCCCCAAGGATACATACTCTCGGCACTCCTATACATCTTATACATTTCTGACATACCTATACCCGCACTACCTACATACATCCTCAAATACGCCGATGACACTGCCTACCTAGCCATGTATAAATCACTACAACAATAGCAAAAATCCATACAGACAAACTGGACAAATTTGTACAATGGTGCAACCGCTGCAGGTGAATCATAAATCCTAACAAAATCAAAGCCATCATTTTCGGAAAGGCAAGCAGAAGATACCGCCTCGCCGACTTCATAATTACCATCTACAATCATCCCATCCAGCAACAACCCATTGTTAAATACCTAGGCATCATCATCCTCGACCAACATCTAACCTAGATACCCAACCTTAAAACGATCGCCTCCAAAGCAAATATCCGACTCAACCTTCTTAAAATACTCCTGGGGACTCCGCAGGAACGTTATCATTAACACCTACAAAGCCTTCCTGTGCCGCATCCTCACCTATGGTCACCTCTCTTGGTTATGTGCTCCCACTCACTTGCTCAGTTATATTCGAGACCTTGTTTTTTAGGTCTCACCCCTCAGAATCCGGTTACACCCCCACTTTTCGATGAAAATACCCCCCTTAAATCGACTTTGATGTAGTTAGTAGAACTTTTTTTTTTTTTTTTTTGCCAATAGTCCACAAAGCCCACCTGAACAAGCTCTTCTTGATCTTCAGAATTAGCCGACTTATGACCGACTCACCTGGAAGAACAACCGTTCACTTTTTAGTGAGCGACTGCTCACTCTTTTAAAAGAATTGCTCTAAAGAACTGATTCACTCGCGAACGACCCATCTCTATTCCCGACCGCTTCTACAATAGACCTTAAACTATAGAACGACACGAACTCCGAATCACCTACCGTATCCGACTGCCATCACCCGCCCACCTATTTTACACCCAAATAAAATTTCCCCAAACCCTGATCCACT
The DNA here is from genome assembly GCA_031002005.1 of Vandiemenella viatica. Classification (NCBI taxonomy): domain Eukaryota; kingdom Metazoa; phylum Arthropoda; class Insecta; order Orthoptera; family Morabidae; genus Vandiemenella; species Vandiemenella viatica. The sequence continues at coordinate 1,997 of JARYHS010014594.1, forward strand.
TAGAATCCCTCAGCATAAAATACGCAATAACTCTAAACCTAATCACCGAACCCCATCACCTCCCCACTTTCTACAAACAAGTAGCCACCCACACTCCACCTCCTTAACATCCTTATCCTAACCCAATACATAGACCGACCATCACCAATATCCGACCAAGAGAAGCGATCCAAGTTTATACCCTACTCTTTAACCGATTATCTGAAAACCATTATCTGTAAACTTACTTGAAATGTTGTAAAAAACAAAAAATAACAGAATTCTGATTATGTAAAAAACTGAAAAAATTCTATTGTTATATGACATTGTAACATTTATATTTATGTTTTCATCAATTGTAAAATATGTATATTTAGGCTGAAGAGCACAATTTGTGTGCTGCTACCCCGACTTCCCCCACCAGGGGAAGGAATGAAATGATAATAAACATATATGATTGAAGACGCAGTTCTGCCCTGGAAGAAGACCACAGAAGGATGGTTGAAACATCGGCTACACGAAACATGACGCGGCGTCATTCGGACAGCCAAGAATCAACTGAGTACTTGCCGCGGAAGCATACGATTACGCTGAATAATGATTTTCTTTCTCTTATCTATCTACCACCCCTCCCAACTCTTAAGTAATACCTCACACACTCACAATCACAAATACGAGAAAAATAAATTCACCAGATAAGATCAAGTAAAATTTTAAGTTCCGCCCTACCTGTAACCATCGCTGCCCTACCTTAAATTCAATTCTAGCTACGGCCCAGGCTCCATTACAATTAAATTAAATTAAACTTGTATACGGTGCGTCAGGGCAAGCTCAGCCAGAGACAATACGAATACAAGGAGCTCAGCTGTATCTGGTTTTATATTAAACCTTGAGTGCGCGTATTGAGACGCAAGGCAGGGCAGCGCAGTATTGCGCCGCACGTGGCCTGCGCCACGTTGTGATCACGACACAGAAACTGTGCAACGCATCTCACTCGTGCCGGTTTTTGCCGTAACACTTCTTGCGTTATTTATAATCTTGCTTTACTTATAATCATTTTCAACTATGGAATAAGAAAAATTGATTAATCTGGTGCGTAACCAACCTGCGATTCACAATATCAGTCATAATAAATACATAAAATTAAAAATTTGGACAATGAGCCCAACAAGTGGCGAGTAAATTCAGCATTTATTAATCATACAACTGTCCACTTACAATTTTCACTTTTCTTTTCTTTTTTTGAATTCATTTTTAATAAACTTCGAAAAAGATTGATATATATATAGGCTATCACATTATTTGTTTTCTTATTATTTGTACTACATCATTCAATAGTGTCGGTGAAAAACACTTAATTTGTTGACACTGCTTTTTTAGTTTCAAGTGTTTATGTTCTGTTATGCAGATTTCTTAAAAATATAATATAAAATAAAAGAGAAAAACATTCTTATAAATGTCATGTACTGTCAAACGCTAAATAATTAAATAAATACCCACGAAAATAATGCGAGATTTTCTTCAGTTCTAGTAGGCATTTGACCTTTGTCGAGAAAATAACAGGTTACGATATGCCGTGAATCGCCGCTCGAGTCATCCGGAAATTATCTTTTGAGTATTCTCTTGTCACTGCAAAAGCCAGATGAGAGTTTCTTCTTTTCATATACTCACTTTTGCAAAGTTTTATCTTACTCAGCTTCTGTTAGAGTAATAACAATTTTCCAAGCTCGGCATCCCAGTCTGATACAGAAATCAAAAATCGAGTTTTTGCATCGACATGTTTTGGTTACGTTTTTTTGTCGGTTTCTAGCACAACACAACAATGCTTTGTAAACTGCCGTACGAAACTGCGCAAATGCCCGACACAGTTTCTGTGCTGCCCTGCCCTGCTCTGCGCTGCGCCTACTGCGCCACGCAGCTCAATGTGCGCCCCGGGTCAATGTAAGTTACAAATACTACGGGGGTCCGCGCGATTTTACTTGGGTTTCGAGTTATGTAAAGGGAGTTGTATCTGTCGTCATCCAACTTAGTTGCGATCTCAAGACATTTTCGTGCTTAGTTGATATCTACGATGTTATTAATTAATATTGTGTCCAGTTTATTTCATGGAGGAAAGAAATTTCCTCCAAGGTTTATTTGTCTTACTTATTATTTTTTGGATGTTTATCCCTGGTCTGCACATACCCCACAAAAATTTGTATTGGAGTAGGTGCACATGTAGCCTTTGCGGCAACTTCACAGTGGTATGCACTTTCCCCTTTCTGAGTATTAAGTATTTAGGTATTAATAATTACTTAATTATTAATGTGTATCATTCAAGAATTAAGTAGCTAAGAATGTAGTACATTATAATTTCTTATTTTGTGTTGTTGATTATTAATAAGCATAATGAATATTAGAATAATATTATACATAAAGCTGTGTTCTTGTAACCTAACACCCTCAGCAAAATCCCGCGAAATTACAAATTCAGAAGTTTCAATAACGATATGAAAGAGTAGGCATACATATTAAGATACAACAAACGATAAAAGATGATTAAGGTCACCAAAGCATAAAATAGAGAAAAATTAAAAAACATAATTCTGATTATTCACACACATGTGTCAGCAGAAGACAGAGACTACATTGTTTTTAGACAGCGCTCCACTAATCAGAGACTTCCCACGACACACCAAGCGATCTAGATTCCTGAATGCTGAAATAAGGTTTTGAAAGAAATAAAATGACTTTAAAGAACAAAATAAATAAAAACTATTAAAAAAAACAATATTGTATTTCAAATCCATCTATTTAAATTATGAATGAATGTATTTTTTTTTATATAAAAACTTACTTTCAAACAAAACATTGAAACTTGGACCTCCCACCACTACTCGCTGTTTACATCGTATACAAAATGAATTTATGTTATCTAACCTTCCGGACATGAACGCTGTGGAATTGTAGTTCGTATTGCAGGTGTACGACAGTGACTTCAATCTATATTCATACTCCCCGGCCACAGTATACTGCAACCGTATGTTACAAGGGTTATAAGCATGGGCGCCGGCAGGATTGCTTCTAGGGGGGTGCACCAGGGCTGCATTGGTGCCCCCCCCCCCATCCGCCCAAAAATTTCCGGGCTGGGCGACCTTTTTTTTTTTGCTCCACTACTGCCCAGACGGCGACCCCGGATGTAGGGGGGTGCACCAGGGCTGCATTGGTGCCCCCCCCCCTATCGGCCCAAAAATTTCCGGGCTGGGCGACCTTTTTTTTTTTAGCTCCACTACTGCCCAGACGGCGACCCGGGATGTAGGGGGGTGCACCAGGGCTGCATTGGTGCCCCCCCCCCTATCGGCACAAAAATTTCCGGGCTGGGCGACCTTTTTTTTTAGCTCTACTACTGCCCAGACGGCGACCCAGGATGTCAAGGGGGTGCAAGTGCACCCCCTTGCACCCCTCTCCCGGCGCCCATGGTTATAACTTGTAGGGTTCGGATCTTTAGGACCCAAAAAAATCGCGAAATATGCAGGCAAATATGACCTTAAAAATGGTAAATATGACCTAAAAGAGAAAATATGACCAAACATTAAATTTTTTATTCATTAAAAATGCTCAAATGTACATAATTTATTTTATGTAGCTGTGTCGCTTTCAAGTAGACAGCATAATTTGCTTCTATGCACTCACTGTACGATTGGGAAATTAATTTTTGAAAGTTATTTTCTTGTTCCTGTAAAAGAATGGATTACTAGAATTTTACTTTTAAAAATGGAAATTTACTATACATTTGTTGCGAATTAGTGTACATACCATTTTTTATTCTTGTTTGATGCCAGCATTGCAGTATATCACCACATGCATCTTCAAGTTCTCGAAGAGGAATTTTCTCCGGTTGTCACTTAAAACTGTCTTGTAGTGTGAGAAGCTTCGTTCGACATCGCAAGATGTGACGGGAGCGTACTTAAACAGAGTCAGGTCACTGCAATTTAATTGTGGGTCGTCTTCAGTCAAAACAGATTCGCCACCATGTAAAATTTCACTAATTTTACAAATTGTTTTATATCCTTTATTCCCACACAACACTTTATCGAATTTGTTTTTCAGCAAACTAGCCACACTGCCCCCTGCTTGGCCTATTTCGGTTTCCACACTTTTAACGACCGCCAAACTTTCATTCAGTTCTAGACCAATTTTTCAAGACGCGAAATCGCAGTTGTGATACCTGAAAAACTTGACTTTATGTACGCCAAATTTCTGAACAAATTACTGGAAAAGAGTTCTTGGACAATTTTTATGGAAGATGCTTCACTGCTATCAAAATTAGAAACTATTTTCCGTATGTTTTCATAATATTCACAGTAATAGCTAACTGCATCGAGCCATGTGCCCCAACGAGTAAGTACTGGTTGTGGTGGAAGAGGGATGGAAGGTGCGTCTTCTTTAAATTTTGCCACTCTCATTGGAGCTTTAACAAAAATCTTTTTTACATTTGATATTAACCTATCAACATCAGGGAAATTTAGTCTTACTTCCTCGGCAACTCTATGTAATCCATGAGCGAGACAGGTTAAATGCACCATCGAAGGATACAACATCTTCAGACATTTCCCAGCCTTTACCATGTACGGCGCAGCGTCGGTCACAAATAGTAAGACATGTTCTCGCTTAACTTCACCGCTCCATAACAGTTTCATAGCGTTGTCGAAACGGACGGCAATTGTTGAATGGTTTACTGATTCAAGAGCTTCACAGTCCAGTAAAAATATATCACCCGGTCTGTCAGAAAGTAGGGTTCCAACGATAACATTTACAACGTATCTCCCACAAGCATCAGTACTTTCATCCATTGATACCCAGATCTTATTGGTGCCTATCTTAGTTCTGATTGCCTGCAATACATTTTCATAACAAGACGGTAAATAGTTCTTCCTCAATGTTGATTCGGTTGGAATCGTCTGTGTTGTGTATTTCTCCAAGAACGATTTGAAATGCTCATTGTTCACTTTAAAGTGGGATGTTGGTGATACCATCATTTCACAGAGTTCTTTAGAAAAAATTGATAATTTGGAAGACGACGAAGCTGTAGATGTATCCAAGAAAAGTCGCTGTTTGCTTTGTCGAGTTGAATGTCGTATTACGTTATTCTTGTGTCTTGATGTATTGCAGTGCTGCTGCACATGAAATCGCTTTGTTGCATTCACTTTAGTTTCACATAATTTACAGAAAAGAACTCTTTCATCTGTGCTAAAAACTCCTCTCCAAATTCCTTTACGTAACTCCGTAACTTTACACTTTCAGAAAGTTTTGTTTTCGGCATGGCGGTACTCACTGATCCACTGCAGATTTAACACTGGTTCAGGATTATTTTCAAAAGCATTGGTGACAGTGCGTGAGTGGCTGTTTTGTTTCGACGCGGAGAGTCTGGTATGTGGGGAATACCTGACCCAGGTAGGGACGGGTTTCCCGTTAAGCAGCAGTTTCGCCGTACTGAATCATAGGAAGACAATTGATTCCTCTCAACTCATCGGTGGGTCACTGCAGGGACTCAATTCCCGCGATACCGTCGGAAGTGAGACATTTTTTTTTTTTTTTTTTTTTTTTTTTTTTTTTTTTTTTTTATCAGTTTAACGTCCCTTTTTAACAACGTGGTCTTTAGAGACGGGAAAGGATGGGGGCAAGGAATGGGAAGGAATTCGGCCATGGCCTTTTTTGAAGGAAGCATCCTGGCATTCACCTGGAGTGATTTGGGGAAACCATGGAAAACCCAAATCTGGATGCCCGGACGGGGATTCGAACCGCCGTCCTCCCGAATGCGAGGCCAGAACGCTATCCGTTACACCACCACGCTCGGTGTGAGACATTGATTGACGCGTCTCGACACAGGCATGCTGCTGCTGCACAGTCGAATTTAAAAGCGGGCGGAACATTAACGTTTAGAGAGTGAGAATAATTTATAACTTTAATTCTTGGCTGGTGAATTCTGAACAATTTAGTTACAATTAGTTTCGTTTCTTTCTCCAATGTATAACAGGAATATATTTCTCTGAATAATTATCTTAATTTCTTTTCATCTACAACTTCTATCAAAAATTACCAGTTTTTTTTCTCAAAATATGACCATATGACCATAAAAATTGCTGAAATATGACCATAATTAGGAAAATGGCCCAAATATGCTTTTATAGGCTATATAAAATACATTTAAATACAATCAGAAACATCGAATCAATGTTTATTTCTGCATTTCAGGTCAAAAAGAAGGCAGGAAAAAAATATGACTTTTCCTAAAGATCCGAACCCTAGTTATAAGTCATCATCGTTGTTACTTTTAATATAATATTTAAATTAATTGTGATGGGGCACACGCCCCAGTGCCAATTTCCCTACACACCCATCTTCTTCCTTTCCTGCACCCTCCTATATTTCCCTCTGCAAATTTTAGCTTTAAATTATTTCAAAGTTTTTGGTTAACTATTCATCATTTCTCTTGGTAACTTATTCTAGTCCTTGAAAACTTACCCAAAAAAGAGAATCTTCATACACCCTTGTGCCTGAAATCGAGTGCCAGCTTGTGTTCATGGTCATCTTTTCCCTTCCAGAATTACTTTTAATTCTTACACCAATATCTTTCCACGCCTCATCACCAATATACAACTTGTATACTCCCATGACCTCTTCACCCTCCTCCTGTCTTCCAATGATTCCCATTCCAGCTCTTTTATCATATCTGTTACTGATTGCATTCTGGGGTAATTTCCAGAAATAAATCTAGCAGCCCTTTTTTGCACCCTCTCCAACTCCTGTGTTTGATACGCAAAATGTGGTTCCCATCATGGGTGCCGGGAGGGGGCTGCAATTGCACCCCCCTGCTATCAAAGAAAATACACAGAAAAAGATTAAGAAAGAAATTATTATTACTCACTGTTTGAATAATAACTTAAGGCACCTAGGTTGTTGTCCAAATTTGTTCAACGCCTTGTCAATAAATTATCCTTAGTTAGTAAGTAATAAGTGTTATATACAATGAATATTTAAAAACAAAAACAAAAAAACATATACACCTCTCTTAAGGTAATCCTGCTGGCACTCATGGGCCCATACTACACTACCATATTCAAACAATGGTCTGACCAAAGTTATGTAACCCAATTCCAGTGGCGTAGCTAGGTCAACAAGGGCCCCGGTGCAAAAATTTATTTTGGGCCCTCGGGCCAGACGGGCGACCTTTATTTTGCTTTGTTTGCTGGTAGGGGCCCCCTGAACAGAGGATGGGGGCCCTTGAATTGTTCTTTAGGGGCCCCTGAGCAGTGGTTGGGGCCCCGCTGAGCAGCGAGGGCCCTTAGTGAGGGGCTCCTGTGTTCTCAGCGGCCCCTTAGAGCCCTTAGAGATCTAACTGGAAAAAAAAAGGTCGCCAGATTGCCGTGAAGGCTCGTGGGCCCTCTAAACTGCGCTTGAGGGCCCGATGGCCCCTAGAGGTGCGCTTAGGGGCCCCTTGAGGTATGCTTGGGGGCCCCCTGAGATAAAGGGCCCCGGTGCACTGCACCGTCTAGCCCCATAGTAGCTACGCCCCTGCCCAATTCCTTTACTTCTCTCGTACTTCCCATCATCACTCTATCCAACAAGTGCAGAATTTTAAAATCTTTTCCTACTACGTGACCAATGTGTCCTGCCCAAGCTTGTTATCGAATGTAATGCCAAGATATTTAGATTTCAAGTCTTCAACAAGCAAGTCTTTCCCCACCTTATAATCATAATCAACCTTTAGTTTTTTATTTGTGTATCTAATAAGCTGACTCTTCTTTGCATTTATCTTCATCCCATGTTTACCAACCCAACTAGATATCCTGTTTTCAGTATAGGTACAGTGAAATTTTATTTCACAGTATACCCATTCTTCAAAGGATTCAACTGTGCTTACATTATTTTCGATTTTCACAAGCATTTCAGGACTTATGGTACTAAAACCGTTTTGGAAATAGGTTACTTTCTTTGTATATGTTTGATTTTTGCATGTGGTGCAGGCTCCTAGGTTGGTGCTTAGGTCAGGGGAGGATACAGGGGGGGGAGCGCTAGGGGGCTGAAGCCCCCCCCCCAAAAAGTGTCTAGGTCCACTCCCAACATTGAAATTTTGGAGACCTTTTTTATTTTTATTTTTTAACTCTACGGAATTGAGGCCTGAGTAGGCAATAAAGACTACCCCATGGCCGACTCAAGCCCCCCCCCCCCCGCCAAAATCCACTGAAGGCAAGCCCTATGAACCAAAATTCACTCAAGCCAAGCCCCCCCCCCAAACCAAAATCCTGGATCCGCCCCTGGTTTAGGTAGTCCATGCATAAATGCGGCCCTAACCCCTATGCTGCTCTAGAGTAGAATTTTGAGCGTATGTTTTTAAGGAAAAGATTCTTTTGATTAATTTTTAAAGATGTGAGACATTAAAAATTAATGAAATGCTTCAAAAACCATTTTTTCAGGGTCACCTAAAGCTGAACTTAGTAAATTTTGGTCCGCACTTACCCCGCCACACCTTTTTTGTACGGTGACAGAGCGGGCAAATATCACTGGCCCCCAGCCAGAGGGGGCACCTAGCTGGAGGGAGCCCCCAGCTCAGTGCCCGAGAGGGCCTGCTGCCTCTTGAAACAGTTTCCGCGCATTGTCTGCCCTGATCAGCTAAAAGAAAAAAAGATCGACCATAAATTGAGTGACCCGTCACTGATAGAAGTCCCGATCTGATGAATTTAGCACAGGCCTCGATAGTATAGTTATGCTATTGATACCACCATATTCAAGCAATGGTCTGATCAATGTTTTGTAACCAAGTTTAAACCTTTTTCTGCCATTTCCATAATGTGTTCTGCACAGTAGAGTTTATTATCAAATGTTATGACAAGATATTTACATTTTAAGTCTTCAACAAACAATTCATTGCCAACCCTATCATCATAATTATTCATTAGTTTTTTTTTATATACAGTTGACTCTTATCCCATGTTGACTCCCCAGCTAGATATCCTGTTCAGGTCACCCTGCAGCTGCTCAGTCTTCTCCCATTTTGATTCTAATGTATAACATTACGTCATCAGCAAACAACCAAACTTCTGACTGTGAACCATTAGTACAGTCATTCATTAGAATAATGAACATCAATGGTTCAAATTCACTAACCTGTGACACTCCCATTTTCAGTTACACTTTTTTGATATCGCATCTCTTACTCTAACTCCTACCTTTTAAAGTTCTTCCACCCAGCAAATCACTTTTTCATCAACTACTACGGTCTTTAAAGGCTCAAGTACAGTAGAGTTAGGTGGGAAGAGTTCAAGGAGATTATAAGAAAGGAGGAAGAAATATTTATTCCAAGGCAGAAAATAAAGTGAAGTAGAGAACCTATGTACTATAATAGGGAAGCAAGGAGGTTAAAGAGGTTGGTAAGAAAAGAACATTACAGAGTTAAGAGACAGCAGGGTAGTAGGGAATATTTAAAACAACTAAACAAGGACTTAATAACAGCAAAGAAAAATGGCTAAAGATGGGTTTATGAAGAGTATTGTCAGTGCTGGAGGACCATTGACTGATGCATCTAGAAATTTCTATGGCTATATCAGGAAACTAAGGGGAAGGGAGGGTGTAGAGACACTTATAGATAAGGATGAGAAGTTACTGACGATTTGAAAAAGGCAGAGATTTTAAGTAACTGGTTCAGTGAAAGCATTGGGGACAATGAATCAGAAACAGGAGGGTCTAAATCGGAGAACAAGCTTAACAACACAATTAGAAATGACGATAGTAAAAAAAATTTGATATTCATTCTGAGGAAATCATGAAGGAAATAAGAAAGCTGAGAAAAAAATAAAATAAAGGGGCTGGTGAAGATAATATTACTACAGATACCTTAAAGATAGCCGGATGTGACATTGTACTTTATCTTGAAATATTATTTAAATTGAGTCTAGACACTTGCTGCTTACCACAGGACTGGAAAAGTGCAATAGTAGTACCGGTACATAAAGGAGGGGTGAGAAATAGAGTTGAGAATTACAAGCCAATCAGTTTGACATCAGTGGTAGGTAAATTATGGAAAGATTGATATGCAACCACATCAGAAATATATGTGAGGAGCGTAAGTGGTTTTCAAGCAGGCAACATGGTTTCAGGCAAGGATATTCATGCAAATCTCAGTTGGTGGGATATATGCAAGATATTTCAGATGAAATGGACAAGGGAGGCCAAATTGATAGTGTAGCACTAGATCTGTCTAAGGCATTTGACAGAGTAAGCCATAAAATGGTAGTAAATAAGGTAAATACCATTGGGGTGGATGAGAAAGTAATGTGCTTCTAGAAGAATTTTTAAAAGGTAGAAAAACAAAAAGTTAGGGTGGGAAATGCGGTATCAAAGGAAATGGAAGTAAAAATGGGAGGGCCGCAGGGTAGCGTATTGGGACCATTGCTATTCATTATTCTAATGAATAATTGTGTTGATTGTTTACTATGTGAAATTAGATTGTTTGCAGATGACATAATGCTGTATAAAAAGAATCAAAACGATAGAGGATTCTGAACAGTTGCAGGGTGATCTGGACAGGATATCTAATTGGGTTGGTAAACATGGAATGAAGATAAATGCAAAGAAGAGTCAGCTTATTAGATACACAAATAAAAAACAAAAGGTTAATAATGAATATAAGAAGGGGAAAGAATTGCTTGCTGAAGACTTGAAATGTAAATATCTTGGCATTACTTTTGATAACAAGCTTAACTGGGCAGGACACATAGGACAGGTGGTAGGAAAAGGTTTCAAAGTTCTGCACTTGTTGGAGAGAGTGATGAGGGGATGTACGAGAGAAGTCAAGGAATTGGGTTACAAAACTTTGGTCAGACCATTGCTCGAATATGGTAGTGTAGTATGGGACCCCGCATTTTACGTATCAAATACAGGAGTTGGAGAGGGTGCAAAGAAGGGCTGCTAGATTTGTTTCTGGAAATTATCACAGAATGCAATCAGTGACAGATATGGTAAAGGAGCTGGAATGGGATTCATTGCAAGACAGGAGGAGGATGAGGAGGGTCATGGGAGTGTACAGGGCATATACTGGTGATGAGGCATGGAAAGATATTGCAATAGGTATGAAAAAGTAGTGCATGGAAGGGAAAAGATGACCATAACCACAAGCTGGCACTCGATTTCAGGCACAAGGGTGTGGGAAGATTCTCTTTTTTAGGTAAGGGTGTCAGGGATTGGAATGAGTTACCAAGAGAAATGATGAATAATTTACCGAAAACTTTGAACGAATTTAAAGATAAAATTTGTAGAGGGCAAATGTAGGTTGGTGCAGGATAATGGGAAGATGGGAAATTGCCACCGGAGCCTGTGCTCCATTGCAATTAAAAATTAAATTAAATTAAAATTTAACATTAAGCTTAACATAGCAACACTGTATATATGGCAAAGCAACACCCATAGCTAAAATTAGCCATTTATCCAAGCAAACAAAGGATGAACTTTACGTTATGAGTTAAATTGAATAATCAGTACCAAAATTACATGGACAAACAATGCTCAAGTTGCATCACAATAACCTTATGATAGCAGAATCAAATTCAGTTTGATTTATGATGCTCATACGTCAGGCGCCACAAATGGTTCTTAGATGCCATTTGAAAAAAAAAAAAAATTGATTGAAGTTTGAATGAACACATATGGTTCAAGACAAATATGCCTTTACATAATTAGGCCTTCTAGCTCAGTGGGGTTTCATTCATAAGTTCGAGTACTGATATCTTATCTTGAAGTCGCTTATGGGTCACTTGTAGTTTCATAAATGCACGTCATATGGCTTCAGTGGTTAACATATTACTATTGAGGATCTACGACGACAGGCGGTGTGGTCCGAAAATGGGCCCGCGGTATGCGAGTCACTCTCCAGAAACCGAATGCACCTTGGCAGCATCATACTTCTCCAGGAAGCCAGATAGTTAGCTCAGCCCTTGTCTAAAGTCAGTAACAGAATCATTTCTCTTGGTGTGCGTGTTTGTAGCAAAACTCTGGCTACTCCTTGCAGCCTCTCAGGAACATGCATAACACAAAATTTCCAGAATTTTAGTTGTAATAACTATGGTGAGTGATGCTTGGGATGGTGGTCCTGAAGTCACATGGTCTATGCGACTTCTGGTTCGCTTGACTTTTCCTGCGTGTAAGTGGCGTGGATAACAAGGTGTGCGAGGGCGGTTTTATTGTTAAAGTCCAGCAGCTCATCAGGGCGGCCTTGAAGTGGTGTACCTGGCAGCAAAGAGGAAAGCCAGCACCTTGCCAAAATCCCAGCCTGTTGACCCCACAGTGACAGAGTGACGCCCTGCCGTATGGACCATTACCTCTCACAAAGGATGGCACGAAACAACAACATTCACACAATTCAATATGTCTTATTTCAACAGTTCAGAGATTCACTCCTTTTATCTCACTGCTCTTTACAAATTGAATGAAAACCCTCTTTTTTTTATAAAGCACTAGTATAAAATATACATACAGTGATCGCCCAATCATTATTAGCTATACTCTGATATAAACATAAATGCGTACTTGGAGTGTGACCTCTATCGCCTCGACAAGTTAGAGACATAACATTGGCAAATTGTCAAAATGGTTTAGAAATTCTTTAGTAACTGAAGGTTGATTATGAAGTTCCTTGGTGACTCACTGCCACCTGCTTTCATAGCAACAACTGGAGTATCTCAAGGTTCACACTTTAGACATTTTTCAATATTTTTATAAATTGTGTTGTCTGTGATACTAGGGTAATGATCTTTATTTAATTTAACTAATATGCAGTGGTAAATTCCCTAAACACCCATTTTCACATATCATTTTTAATCTTTTTGAGGGCAACTTCACAACCCACCTACTTATTCCCTTTACAAATTTTAAATTCATTAATGTTTCGAGTGAATCATTCATTACTACCCTTGCTAATTTATTCCTGTCTTTGACACTCTTACCTAATAAAGAAAATTTTCCCTCTACATTATTCCTGAAATCAAGTGCCAGCTTGTGATCATGGTCATCCCTTCCTTTCCACATACTACCCCTAATTCTTCTACCAGACTTCATCACCAATATACACTTTTTTGCAATTGAAGTTTTCAGGTGGGCTATTTGAATTTTCAGAATAGAACGGCTATTAATTCAGAAGTATCAAAGTTAATCAATGTTCTTGTATGCTTTTCAGTCCATTAAGGTTCCCTTACACACTAAATGTCAATTGTAGAGAAGGTACTGAGATGATCCAAAATGGTAAATGAGTTTGGGTTTCTTCTAACACACAACCCTAATCAAGGAGAACAAGTATATAGCATGAGTGCCATAATGGCCTTGTAGTGACTGGATGCACTTCAAGAATTAGTACCTGGGTGACCGATCGTTGCTCGGCATCTTTCAATTTCTATTCAGTATGCATGATTTTGAGTAAAGTATGATTAACGTTTTTCTTGAAGGCTTCCTAGGCATTTTAAGGTGCACAGTTCCTTGCTCTAACCAGAGAAGCTTAACTGACATCAGTAGGATTACTGGTACATGAAACTTCTATGGATGAGGTTAAAGTTGTTTCCAAAACACAAGAATTGCAACTTTTTTGTAAAATCATGTTACAAACTTGAAAATCGAAATGTTATCTACATATGAAATTTCATACAAATTGCTAGAGCCATTTCCAAGATCGTCTGGTGTACCACCTCATAAATTTCTTTTAAAGAAAAATGATATTATTATGTTTTTTTAAAATGACTTTACACCTGATAGATGTCTGGGTCATTAGAGGCAGAAAAGGACTGGGTACAAGGAATGGGAAGGAATTCGACCATGGCCTTTTTGAATGAAGCATCCCGGCATTCTCCTGGAATGATTTGAGGAAACCATGGAAAAGAAAACCCAAATCTGACTACCCCGACGTTATTATGTTACGTACAAATCTTAACGCAAATAAGTGATTTATTAATGGTGCAAGATCTATGGTAATTTGCTTAAACAAGTACATCATCTACATCTACATATATACTCTGCAATTCACAAAATTGTGGGTGGCAGAGGGTGCTCAGCACCAAAGCTAATCTCTTTGCTGTGCATTCCAATCCCTAATGGTACAAGGGAAAAAAGAATTCATATAAGAATCAGTCCGGCACCTTATTCTCTAATTTTATCTTTCCTGTCCTTCCGACTCAAATAGGTTGGTGGAAGAAGTATTTCACTACACTCAAAAGTGAAAGTGGGAGTTACCAATAAGTTTAAACGAAATGTGTGACGTCTATCTACCAGAGACTCCCAACCTAATCTACGAGGGTTGTTTTTTAAGTAAGGGCCGTTTTTATTTTTTTTTAAAGATACAAATACTTTTGTACAAAAAACTTTTATTTTCTGATTCTAGACACTTTTACCTATTTTTCTACATAGTTGCCTTGTTTATTTAAGCACTTGTCATACCGTACAACTAAGTTTTTAATTCCCTCTTCAAAGAATTCGGCCGCCTGCTCCGACAGCCAAGAGTTCACGGCCGCTTTCACTTCATCGTCGTCATTGAAGCGCTGCCCGCCAAGATGGTGTTTCAGGTACCGGAAAAGGTGAAAATCGCTAGGAGCAAGGTCAGGGCTGTATGGTGGATGGTCCAAAACTTCCCAGCCAAAAGAATCAATCAAATCCTGAGTCTTTTGAGCGGTGTGAGGCCTAGCGTTATCGTGCAGGAGCAAAACTCCTTTTGTCAGCATGCCGCGCCTTTTGTTTTGATTTGCTCTGCGGAGCTTCTTTAGAGTTGCACAGTAGGCATCTGAGTTGATTGTCATTCCTCGTGGCATAAAGTCCACTAGCAAAACACCGCGCCGGTCCCAGAACTTTGACAGCGTCTGTTTGGCTTTGACCTTGACGGGTGAGGTGGTGTGTCGCCATTCCATCGATTGTCGCTTGCTTTCGGGAGTGATATGGGATACCCATGTTTCATCTCCAGTGACAATTTGACTCAACATGTCATCCTCTTCTTCCTCGTAATGAATCAAAAAGTCCAATGAAGTGGCAAATCTCTTCCCTTTGTGGTCCTCTGTGAGGTGTGTGGGTACCCACCGAGAACACAGGTTCTTAAACTTTAGGTTTTCAGACACAATTTTGTACAAAACCGATCTTGAAACTTGTGGAAATTCCAAAGAAAGAGTGGAAATTGTGAATCTTCTGTCCTCACGAATCTTTGTTTCGACTGCAGCCACCAAATCATCAGTGATCACAGAGGGCCGGCCTGAGCGTTCTTCGTCATGGACGTTTTGACAGCCATTTTTAAACTCTCTAACCCATTGACGCACTTTACCTTCACTCATTGCATTCAAGCCATAAACTTCTGTTAACTGACGATGAATTTCTGCAGCTGATAGGCTTCTCGCGGTCAAAAAACGTATCACTGACCCTATCTCACACGTGGCGGGCGATTCAATTATCGTAAACACTATAAAGTAGCACAGCGATGTGTACACGTCAGCTACAGAGCTGCAACTGGCATCAGTGTGAACGGGAAGGATGCCGGCAAGTGGCGCGGTGGATTGTTGCGGCGTCCGCGCGAACTACGGGACTATACGCGCGAACAGCCCTTACTTAAAAAACAACCCTCGTACTAATCAGTTCTGTGATGCTTTCATAAGGACTGTAGCAAGCGGTCACGAATCGAGCGGCTCTTCTCTGTACTTTCTCTATACTTTCGATCAATCCCTTACAAAACAGGTCCCAAATGGCACAACAATAATCCAAATGTGGATGCACAAGAGATTTGTACACTATCTCCTTTGTTTGTTCATTACAATTTTTCAAGATTCAACCTTTGAATTGCAGCCTAGAATTTGCTCTACCTACTAACAAATTAATGTGTATGTCCCATTTCATGTTCCTTTGTACTGTTACTCCCAAATATTTCATAGAATCGACCATATCAATAACTGTATTGTTTAAATCGTATTTCTGAACAATTGGATTCTTTTTGTTAGTTATGCTCATTGTCTTGCACTTTTTACAATTTAGAGTAAGTTGCCACTCAGCGCACCAAGCCAAAATAACATCCAGATCACGCTGAATTTCTAAGCAATCGGCCAAATTTCTTACTCCCCTCTAAATAACCGCATCATCAGCAAACAGTCTAAAAAGGCTTTTCACTTTGTCTCCAACATCGTTTATAAAAATTAAGAAAAGAAGTGGTCCTATTACACTTCCTTGAGGTACACCCGATGTAACATCTAGATTAGAAGAACTTTCTCCTTCAACGACAACATACTGCGACTGACCAGTTAGAAAATCCTTTATCCATTCACAAAGCTGATCCGATATACCGTACACTCATAACTTCGCTAAAAGGTAGTTGTGTGGCACAGAGTCAAAGGCTTTCTGGAAATCTAAAAAAATTGCATTTGCTTGTGAACCTGCATCTATAACTTTCATTACGTCGTGTGTAAATAAGGCCAGCTGTGTTTCACATGATCTTTTCTTCCGAAATCCGTGTTGATTTTTTGTAAGCAAATTATTATTATCTAGAAAATTCATAATGTTCGAGCATATAATATGCTCCATAACTCTACTACAAACAGATGTTATAGATATGGGACGATAGTTTCCAGATCACTTCGATCACCTTTTTTGAAAACAGAGTTACTTGAGCGATTTTCCAGTCTGGAGGTACTTTTTGCTCTTCTAATGATTTACTGAATATATCAGACAGAAATGGCCTGATTTCCGCCGCATACTCTGAAAATACTCTTACTGGAATTCCATCCGGGCCCGGTGCTTTCCCCCACTTCAGGAGCTCTAATTGCTCATTCTCCCCCTTTATTGTCCGCTTTGGTATATGTATTTCCATGCCTTCCCTTACTATATGTATAAAATGATGCATCTCTTCAACGGTGTCCTTTGTTGACTTGAAGTTATGGTAATTATTCCTCAGTAGGTTCTAAAACACTCCTTTGAGGCCTTACTGAATCTGTATACAATCCGCCCTTTTTTCCTTTTTGCTTGGTCATTAATTTGATAGTTGCAATTACCACTTTTTGATCGCTTATTCCTGTGGTCGTTGAAATGTTGGTGAATAATTCTGGCCTGTTGGTAACCAGCAAGTCTGAAATGTTTTCGCTACTGTTATGACACCGCGTAGGTTCATTAACTAGCTGCTCGAGATGATTATCTGACAACAACTCGAGAATTACTTCAGGAGCTGCCTTATCCCTGCTACCTGTGATGTGAACGTAATTACGCCAGTCAATATAAGGCAGATTGAAGTCACCTCCTAGAATCATAGCATGATCCTTAAAATGGCTAGCTATACTATTTACATTATTTCTTAACTCCTCGACGATAGCTATGTCGGAATCAGGTGGACGGTAGAAGGCGCCTATGATGAATTTTGACCCAGCAACGTTGAGTTTAATCCATATGATTTAACAGATCGTATCGACTTCTATTTCATTACATGGGAGAAATTTACTCACAGCTATAAATACCCCACCTCCATGAGAATGTAATCTGTCTTTACGAAAAACGTTCATGCTATCTTTAAAAGTTTCGGCGGAACTTATTTCCGGTTTCAACCAACTTTCTGTACCGATAACGATATCCGCTTCTGTACTACAAATAACGCTTTCAACTTCCGGTTGTTTGTTACAAACGCTTCTACAGTTAATTACGAGAACTTTTAACTGTCGAGATTCTTTTACGCTCCTCCTACATTCCGGTGTTACATCTAATTGGGTCGCCCGTAAATGTATTTCGTGTTTCAGGTCTTCCTCCCTCAGCCTAAAAAACCACCCAGTGCATTCCACATGGCCCCTGCCACCCGTGTAGCCGATTCACGTGTGTAGTGCACACCTGACCTATTAAGGGGAACCCTACATGACTCGAACGTATGGCGAAGATCGAGGAATCTGCAGCCAATATCATCACAGAAACGTCGTAGTCTCTGGTTCAGCCCCTCAATACGGCTCTGAACCAGAGGTTCACAATCAACTCTGTCTACAATGCTACAGATGGTTAGCTCTGCCGATATCTTGCGGCCACTGGCCACAGATTTCACCCTTTCAGCCAGCCGCCGGAAGGAAAACCTCCGACCCAAGGCGACAAGCATCATTGGTGCAGACATGAGCCACAATTTATAGTTGGCTACACCCCGTCCCTTTTATGGCATCCGGGATGGCCTGTTCCACATCTCCGATCAGGCCACCCGGAATACACACTGAATGGACATTGGATTTCTTCCCCGAGTAATCCGCTATTTCCCTAAGGGGCTCTAATAACCGCCTAACATTAGAGCTCCCAACTACCAAAATCCCCTTCTGTGATTGCTCAGACATGGCGCGCTGGGGGGGCCGTCAACTCGCAGGATGACAATTGTGGGACTGTGTCAGCCTCCGACAATACATCATACCGGTTGGACAGTCGAACAAGTTCAACGTCTTGGCCTTTAAGCCTGCTCGACTGCCCCCGTGTGCGACTTCTAAGTCTAGAGGCCATACGCCAGTCACCGACAGGCGACCGTGGCACAGCCTCCAACTCTTCAGCCTGGGTTGCAGGTACGACGGTCGATATGGGAGAATCTGTTATAGGCGTTGCTACATCAGCTTCCCCAATATTACATCCGCTGCAACCTTTTATGGCAGCTTCCAGCTGTGTAACTTTTGCTAACACAGCTGCAAGCTGTGCGCGCAGATCAGCCACCTCAGCTCGCGTCTGCACATAGCAATCACAGTCCCTAGACATTCTGCTTTTGAAAAAACACAAAAAGAAAGGAAACAAAAAAGCATAGAAAAAAGGAACAGAAACTCGAAATAACATGTACTTCCTACAAAATATATACACTCGGAGATTGCACTAACCTAATCTACACCCACTACAGATAAAGTATAAAAAACAAAATACGCTAATGCACTCGGCGACTGTTAAAACGCTACTAACGAGCACTGTGTACAAAATGTAAACACTCAGAGATTATACTAATCAAATACCCACACCACAACAGATAAAATACAACAACAAAATACGCTACTGCACTCGGCGACTGTTCAAACTAAATTCATTCACTCTGATAAAACTATACTCATACCTCACATTAACCTCAGATCTGATCACCTGTGCCTTTCCAAATGGCAAAAAAAAAAAAAAAAAAAAAATCGCAATAGAAGTAACTTTAATTATGAACATTAATAAAGCACAAGATCAGACGCTTCAAAAGACAGGATTAGGATTGTATTTATCAGAACCTGTTTCTTCATGTGGACACCCATGTGTGGCTTTTCCACGAGTTTGTAGATCCAGTTTTTTTTTCTTTTTGTGTTAAAGACACATATGGTCAAAAAGTCAACAATGACAATATTTTAACAGCTGATATTGTTTTCAAAGAAGTTTTGTTAAGAAGATTGAAAAAAATCTGACAAATCCAATATTTTTTTAAATATCTACTTTTTAAATGTTTTACAATTAAACATGTAGTATTTAATGATAACAACTTTTTACAGCAAAAGTGATATTTATTACTACTCTTCAAAATAAAAAACTTTCATTAATACTCAGGAGCCTTCCCGTCTGGCTGGAAAGGTGTCCTTTTTTTTACTTCTACTATTGCTCCAGACGGCGAAAACCAAGGGCCCCTTCTTCACATTTGCTATGGGCCCCGTGCTGTTTTAAGCTGGCCCTGCTGCAAATTAACCTTTACCAACCCCGTGACTGGGGAAAGCTTCCCTATCACAGCACTTGCTACTTGTGTATCCTCCCACCTTATTTATCAACTCATCTGTAACCATAATCCAGCCCTCTACATAGGTCTGACAACGAATCCACTGGTTGTCAGAATGAAAGGACACAGACAATTGGTATTCACCCAGAACCCTGAATCTTATCATGCCACCACTCATGTCACCAACAATTTTAACACATAATGACAACTGAAACTTTATTATTAATTTAACCTGCTTTCATGAGTGCCAGTTTAGTGACATGTATCGCGTTGTGCTGAAATTGTATCAGAAGATCTATAATAATAGTCCGCAGAAGGAAATATAAATAGTTGTTAACCTTAACATTTTTTAAAATTTGTGCTGTTGGCAAGCTCACAAAGAGATGTCTTTAGTTGTGGACATGAAATATTATGACATCTCAGGTATCTCAATGTATTTCCGTTGGTAATATTTGTGTCATAATATATGTGAAAAATCAAAATTTGAAAGAAAGTGCTGATTTTCAAGGAGCTGTATTAACATTGTGGTTACGTTGAAATGCAGTCTTGATCAGAATGACTACTAATATTCCATGATGCATAGTGGATTTGGAGTGAAGAAGGTGGCTGTCATGCTGAATTCTGGCTAGAATGA
>JARYHS010014596.1:0-43281 GCA_031002005.1 Vandiemenella viatica
ATCAGTCCTAAAACAGAAAGTTACAGGTAATATCTTACAATTGCTTTTTATTTTAAATTGAATGTTTATAATAATGTTTTGTCCATGATGGAATTGGTGGAAATCAGCGACTGTGATATCGAATTGGGGTTGATATTGAAAGCAGCAACCAGTCACAATTTGTTGTTATTATGTTAAAATAACCATTACCGGTTTCGAGCAAAATTCTCATCATCAGATGGTTTGCATTTTTAATGTATTAAAGTATGCAGATGCAAAATGCGAGCATGCGTCCTATAACAACAGAAAAGTAGTAATATAATTTTGGGTAGATCAAACCAAAATTATATTACTCTCATTCAATAAATGCTACTTTTCTGTTTTTATAGGACGCATGCTCGCATTTTGCATTTGCATACATAAATACATTAAAAATGCAAACCATCTGATGAGAATTTTGCTCGAAACCGATAATGGCTAAATAAATATAATAACAACAAATTGTGACTGGTTGCCTCTTTCAATATCAACCCAAATTTGAATGTTTATAGTTTGTGGTGTAACAGATTTCCTTTTTGAGTTGAATGTAGTTATACGACGTCAGTATCGACCAAAGATTATGGCTGCAGCGTCAATTCGGCAGTAGAAGTCTCTTTGGAGGAATAAAAATAGAGACGTTACGTGCTTTGTATCGCAAACTGAACCAGACAAGAAATCGAGAATGATACGAAAAGAATTATTGGATAATGGTACAGAGATAAAATGGAACTATATATTTATAATGTAGATTTAACTAAAGGAAATATACTAAGATTGATGTATATTATTAAGAAGTGCATCGTAATAAATGAACTTAATTTTTAAGTGTAAGTTTACGTTTGTTTCATTTTTGTAACTACCAATATATTTGGCACACCGTAACAGACATATCTCAGTTTGGCTTCCAATAGATATTTGAAATTCGTTACATGTGTAATGCATTTTCAGCACTGACTATGAGGAGATAGGATGGTGTAGCTGAAAATTTGTCATTCAGATTTAGGTTTTGTGTGATTCTCTGTAAATTCTTCCATGAATGCTGTGATGGAATACAAGTCCCACGACAAAATTAATTTTCTTACTAACCGAAGAAAGCAGTAACTATCGTAAGTGTTCTGTAACCTGTTCAGCTCTTCGTTTAAATAGTGATTAATGATCCCCGCTATTTATAGGACCATAATGAATTGGGAAACAGCCTTTGAAGCTCTCCAGATTCGATACGACAAAGAAGAATCTTCCAACTTCAAGAAGTCAGTAAATTTTGTCGGCCTCGGTTAAAGTAGGGGCTAGAGTACTTGCCCCGCGTACCGTAGGTCGCTGGTTCGAGTTCAGCCTAGGGCATGGGTGCTTAAGTGTTGTGTGTTTGAATGTCGTGTCCGTCCTGTGGTGTCCATACTTAGAAGTCACAATATGTAGTGGAGAATCTGATTCACTGGAAGATATGTGATATTCACATTGAGCTGACTGCATGGCCTTAGTCGCCGAATGCAGTAAATTTGATTAGCTTCATGAGTAGAACGAAATTGTAATGTTGATCCTCTGTGTTTACTGCTACACATCATAATGCATTTTCCTAGTAACTCTGTCTTCACATAACAACATATACCCAGTACTATAAAAGCATATTTTGTTCATGACCTACGAAGTTCTTCCCATTATTAATTAAATTTTTACTACATGATTTGGTTTGTATCAATATCATTCCGATGTTGCAAACCAATCAACATTTAACATTGATTGGTATTCGATTTTATTCCATTTATGTGATATTTAAACACGTGTCTTCGTACCTGTTGAAGCATACCTTTTTTACTTGGGAACAATATGTAATTCACTCTATCCACATATATGCCTATGTGTTAATGAACTCAGTTTGATCATGTGATTCTGCTTACTGAATTTGCGTCCGTTGAATTTTGACGTTGAATGATTGGACCCTTGGTTACGAATGCGTGTTGATGTGCGATGCTGACATGTGCTATACACGCATTGGCTTGTAGTTCATTGTTGTTTCCGGCTATTGTTTGTTCTGTGGTCTGTGCAGCCAACACTCTGAAGTTAATCCCATTCTGTGAATGTCCTATAACAGTGACGCGAAATTCTACTGGAAAATTCAAAACATTACCATGAGACGATATTGAAGGGATTGTACACTGAAACTGCTCAAGCTTCTTAGCAGGTATTATCACGTTTAGTGGAAAACCGGTTTCAAATTATAATAGTATGTATTAATTAAACAAATAAAAAATATTATTAGACGTACATTATATCAAATTATATTATACGGAATTAAATTACCATCATAGGCATTATTATAAACATTTATAGCTAATCATGTAAGAGGACTTCGTTAACTACTTATGTATCTGTGTGAGGCGAGATGCTACTGGTTGTTTGAAGCACTCGGTGTGGTTCAGAGTTAATTGGCACTGACAGCTTTAATTAGTGCAGAGGGTGGATGTAAATCACGTCGTTTATAATCACTCCGGATTCAATTACAATTCTGAAGGGGCAGGCAGCATTAACAGCTTACAAGGTATCACGAGGCTATTTGTTGAACTTCAAACTTGCCACTGCAAACCCAGAACTTTGTAATTGCCACGCTGCATCTGAAACTTGGAAATCACACGCGTTCATTCAAAGAAAAAAATCATACTCTTCTCATCAGACTTTTGGAGTGGAGTGCATGTGTTTAGAATGGGGGAAATACTTTTGAAACTGTGATTTGAATGATTTGTTCCTAGTTTGTCTTTACTATGTTTGACAGGTTGCTGAAAATTGTAGTGTCTATTAGATATTCCGAATGATTTCGTTTATATAAAACTAACTAAAATAAAAGATTTTTTAAAATTTACATTATTTGTTTGACTCGCCTTCTGAGATGCACATAATCTCTGCTGAACTCAACTACAGCATCAAATAGTGCCCACACAGATTTTCCTCCTCTTCTCCCAGTATCCCTTCCTCTTTTTCGAACCGAACGTGGTGGTGTAACGGTTAGCGTTCTGGTCTCCCATTCGGGAGGACGCTGATTCGAATCCCAGTCCGGCATCCAGATTTGGGTTTTCCATGGTTTCCCAAATGCCGGGATGCTTCCTTCAAAAGGCCATGGTCGAATTCCTTCCCATTTCTTGCCCCCCATCCTTTCCCGTCTCTAAAGACCTTGCTGTTAAGAGACGTTAAGCAGTTAAAAAAAACTCTTTTTCGATATGACAAAACTTAATAGTACTGAAAGATGACCTTAAATAAGGCATACTTATTCAAAGAAATATTCAAAAATGACAAATTTATTGGTACGTGTTACATTCTACTTTCTAAATGATGAAAATTTATGATGTTGTGGGTAATCATCTAAAGTGGGAGTGTACCTGTGATATATATCACGATAGTTGAATAATTATTAATGTTTCAGGCAGCGGAGTATATGATTTCAGCTTTTCTGGAGATGAAAAGATCAGAAGGAACCTTTAGCAGTAGTCTAACAAAAGGTAATTTAAACCTAGGAGTTGGGTTAAATCAAGCTAAATATATGATGAAGAGGATTTTTTTGTCAGTCTCTCAACTCGCTTGATGCAATCTTCCACAACGTCCTATGTTAAGCTAATCTGTTCATCCTAACATACTCATTACAATCTGCCTTTGCTTCATATATTATAAAGTCTCTCTTCCTCTACAATTCCTTCGCACCATCATCCCTCCGTCAAAAAGTTAACCCATTACACAAGTATTAAAATTCGGCTCAGCATTCTCTAACATCTTTTTTGTGAGTCTCTTCTTCAGAATTCTTTCTTTACCCATCATTCCCAAAACACCCTCCTTTCGTACCTTACCCCACTATTTAATTCAGAGGATCCCTCCATGTCACCACATTTCAAATTCCTCTATTTTTCTGCAGTTACCAAGTCCAACCTTCATAAGAGCTGTACCTATTCACACAGTTTTAGAATCTTTATTTCTGACTCGTAGACTGATGTTTGAAAACAAAAGATTTATCCTTTTCTAGTTTCGCTAATGTTATTCTGGGTATATTTTAGTTCTTTTTTTTCCTTGATTCGGAATATCTTTAGTCCAAATTCTCCTTTCATTTATGGATTTTCACGATTTTTCATGTCTGTTATTAACTATCGGCATATCTTTGAACTTCAAAGCAGTCCGTTCTAACTTCCGGTATTATCTGTAGTGACACGAAGTACCTGACGAAACCCTTATTTGCAAAAGACGAAAATAATTAACTTCAATACAAATGTTAATGGTTGCCAATTATTTTATATTCTATAGAATAAACGACTCATCTGCGAGAAGCAACTTACGTTTCGCTGATCGCGTTTCTGTCCGTCTGTTCGCATGCACGAGATTCACCCTACCCTTAGTTCCCTTTGGATTTCAGGAGGTTTCGAATAATGTACAGCCCTTGGTCCGAAGAGTAAAATAAATGTTTCATTTCGATGTGAAGGCGGAAAGCTTTGAGATTTAAGATAAAATCATCCAAAAATTTGTATCAGTTTTTTGCTGAACGCGACTCACACAAAAACTGCTGGTCGAGTTAGTTTACGTCTGGCAGTCGAAATACTCATCGCAATTTTAGCGTACGAGTGGCATCATCAATTGTATGTATATAGAGAAAAATGGAAAAACCAAAAATATTCGAATTGGACAGTATCAATCTTATTCATCAGATGTCAGCGAGTAAATTCGTATTTCTTTAAGAACATAAGAAATGCGATAAGTGTATCTCAAAACCACTACATGTACATCATCAGTGATTTGATTTATAGTTACAGCGGTGATTAATCGACTGCAAAACGCGTTTATTCGTTCCAAGGGGACGAGATGCAATGTGTAAGTCTGACAGAGCAAGTGGATACGTCATAATAACCGAATAAGCACAACAAATTTACTTAAAATTTAAGCAAGCTCTATTGTCGTGCGTTCGCTTCGAAGCGACAGAAGTAGCAGCGAGGAGCTGTCGAGCAAGGATTACCTAAAATATAGATCACGGATGATTCGTCTCGTGAGGAACCCGCACAATACTCATAGCTTTGTGTTGATTCGTCGAAATTCAGCAGATTATTGGATTCTCCCTGCTGAATGCGACCAGAACTCAAATCCAAATGTTGCATCGTTAAGTAGACGCAATAATCGAATATAAAATCTGAAATTTGCGAAAAATTTAAACTCAGTCACACAAAGTTGTTTACGAATTTGTTCTTTGTCAAAGTACTTGCTAAAAATTAACCTACGTGACTTTCCAGAAATAACAATCCTCTTAAACTCATTAAAATTCCCGGTCCTATGTTAAGTCAGTATGTTGATACAAGACATTTACACAATTCAATTACAATTATACTGTAATGAACAATCTAAACACACGTATATACACATAGTTAGCGTACAATGCCCGCAGCTGGCCACTGAGACAGGTTCTCCAGTCGCAACCACTACAGCGTGACGTCGAGGCGCTCCAACCAGGCCACCGCCTCCGGCGTAGCCAAATTTAGGTCTTCCAGACTACCAGGAAAGGTACGCAGTGGACAGTCCTGCACAATGTGCGACACAGTTTGTGAATTCTCACCGCAGTCACAGTACGGAGAATCTGCTCAACCCAGGTGTGGAGAGTTGAAGCAGTTCTTCCCGTACCACATCTAATCCGATTTAGTTTACACCAAATTGACCGCGGTAAGTCAAATCCTGGTAGTTTTGAGCAGGGACTGGTAATTTGCACTATGCCCTGTGGTGCTGACGATGTCCATTACGCTGTACAGGTATTTATAGGGCTGAAGGGGTTAGATGCTAGACTGACAGCAGTCTTCCAGGCAGGGCGACGTGACTTCATCTGTGTTTTGTAATCCCTAACATCTCTCTGGATCGGAAGAGGCCTCATTGTTCAAAATTCTCGACCAAAATTTTATTAGAACATTTCGCCTTGTGATATGAGGTGGTGGGATGTTGCTGAGCACCGGCAGCCACTGAATAGGTGTAGGTAAAAGTGATCCAGTTATAATGCGCATTGTCTGTCGAAGCTGAACGTCCACCAACTGGGTGTGAGAGCTATTAAGCCATATGCTGGAGCAGTATTCAGCTGTGGAGTAAACCAAAGCTGGGGGCTGTTGTTCTTAGTGTATTTGCATCAGCTCCCCATGAAGTTCCTGTCAGACGTTGAAGTAAGTGGTTCCGGCTTCTAAGCTTGGTAGCTGTATTCTCAAGGTGCCTTTTGTATGTCACACTCAGGTATTTTTGGGCACTGTTATACCTCAGCATCTGGTCTCTAAACAATATATCTGGATGGTAGTTCATTTGTTTGTTGCTAAGATGGAATGTAGATATTTCTACTTTTTGTAGACTGGGTTGAAGGCGCCACCTTCGAAAATAGGCATCCAATTCCTGAAGGTCATGAGTCAGGATTTCTTCAGCCTCCAAAAAGTTAGTTCTTTGCACTGTAAGATTGATGTCATCAGCATATACAAATTTGCGAGAGACCGTGTCTGGCAGGTCATGAGTATATAAATTGAAAAGTGTAGGGGAGAGAACCGAGCCTTGTGGTAGACCATTATTTAGCTTGTGAAATCTGCTCCTGCTGAACTGTGTGCATCTGATCTCTGCTGAAGTGTAATCCAAAAAAGTACGGAATGAAGTAATAATTCTTTAAACGATGTTATTTATTCACAGATGACGAATAAGAAACATTGAGATTTAGTATCAAACACAGTAATAAAATATTTACACAAAACGTAGCCATCCACGTCAGTGAATTGAGTGTGGTTGCACCAGTTCAAGCACCAAAAAACGGGAACAGGGAGGTGCAGCGGGCAAAAGTTCATATCCCGGTCCCAGCCTACCGACCGTCGTTACTGCCGTTTCTGGGTGATTTTCCACATTCATCTATGCGACCGGCTCGGAGGTCTGGAATCTTTGCCTCACAAACTACATGTTCAACAATCAAGAGTACACTTTTCACGCAGAACACAAATCACACGTTTCACAGGCAGAACCCCGTCCGCAGACGAGGAGATAGAAACTTCGTCATCATTGAAAACCTAACAAGACGCATGGGTCTCACGGCACTTAATTCCGTGATTTATATCACATTAACATTAATTACGTAAAATATTGACTGAAAGAATAAAAAAAAATATATATGTAAATTTCCACAAAATTAAATCGAATATCAAACAATGCTGATTTGTAAAAATGTACTCAAAACACTTTGTATCTGTACAGGACCCCATAAAACATTCGTTTTAATATAATATGTGCCTCAGACTGCTTGCCTTAGCCTCATATGAGAACACATGACCTTAAGTCTGAAGAGGAACACATGACCTTAAGTCTGAAGAGAAACAAAACTACAGACAAAATATATTGTTGCTCTTCTCTTTTTAATACAAAATCCATTTGCACATCCATTGAGAATAAAATCTTAATGCTTTCAAGCCCTCTCCCTACTTCTGTTGACAATCGTGTTTTGGGAGACGAGATGAAATTTTGTTGATTTTTTTTTTTTTTGTTTGCAGAGTAGCAAATTTATTTATTATGGAAGGTGTTGAATGAGAAAGTTAGTATTTGACTTTTTGTTTTATTTATGATACTGTTTCAGTGAACATACAACAATTTAGACAAAGGATAAATGCAAGAAAAGTTTGAAACAATGTAGGAAATGAAATGTTGGTAACTATTTGTTATGTGCTGTAATTATTCGCAGATGGTATTGAAACTTCATTTTGTAACTGATACTAAAGGTTTGCGGTTTGGTACATAGAATAGGCTACATTTGTTCCCAACTTAACATTTGAACAACTTTATTCAAGATCATCAAAAACGACCAAGGAAGGGAAATGGGTTTTCGTTTGAAACCATATAATCTTGATGCTGATGTGTTATTCTGTTCTGAATAATTTTAAGGGAAAATTGATAATGTAAATGATATGGCTTAAGAAATAAGAAAATGCTCAAATGACACGGTAATTGCGTAGGAGGTATGGAGATTTGTGCCGATGTTGCCCTTACATTAATAGATGTTGAACTGTCGTGTATATAAAATACTTTTGATGTGTAATTTACTTATCTATCTACATGAACTCTCGTAGTGTAATCGTTTTACTTAGTCTATTCCTCTACGCCTCTCTATTCCTCAACCTCTCTCCAGTTGATAACTCAACGCTTAACCGTGTCTCACCATAAACTCACCCAGGTCATTTTCTGAAGAGTAGAAATGACAAAAGTTAGAGCAAGACAGGCAGCTCTACTATTCTGTGTTCAGTTGCATCAACCGCCCGTAATAAACATACGATCAATGCAAATTACTATATTTCCGTTACGTTGTCAGGCTTGTGTAGATAGAAATCTGCATAAAAGAGGAATAGTTGTAGGCTATCAGAATATATCTAGCTTCTTATTTTTATAAGGATTTTTCGCAGTTGCTGAACAATAAATGTTATAAATAAAATGTCGTCTACAAACAAGTGTTCTGGCTATTGTTTATTTTTCTAAACGCGTTTCGCCCTAATGGCGTGCGACTCATCAGTAGCTGTAAATGTATCTTTTTACATTTGAATCATTAAAATTATTAAATACGATACAAATAATATTTAATAATTGTGTTCATACACATGTAAAAACATACATTTGTAGTCATTGTTGATGTCCACACCATAAGGGCGATACGTGTGTATATATATAAACATTATCCATAACAGTTCTCTGTAGAATACATTTTATTTATAAAATCTATCCACCGTTCGGAAGGAATTTGGCTCGTTGTTTCTTACGTAATTGCTGCCCGATATTAATTTGCATACTCTTTAAACATCTTCATTTGTTACTGTGGAGTGGAATTAAGTAGTTGCTGCGCACTTAATCTAGCGAGATCACGAAGAAACTGTTGTAAATGGGGAAAACTTGCAAGGATCAGATGGATCTGTAGGTTCGCTGGTAACTACGAGGGTGAGTCAAATGAAAAGCTTAAATTTGTAATAAAAAATCGAAATTTCGCGCCGTTATCCTGTAAGTTGGTAAGCGTGCTACAAGCAGCGTGTAGAATGGCCTGTAGGTGGCAGCATAGTGCAGATGCATAAATACCGTCGCAGTATCAGTATAAAGATGGCTGCCCCACTTGAGACTTGCACCAGGGAAGAACAGCGTTCTGTTATTCGGTTTTTGAATAGTGATGGTGTGAAACCTATTGAAATTCATCGAAGAATGAAGGTTCAGTACGGTGATGCATGTTTGTCGCAGCAGCAAGTCTACGAATGGAGTAGGAATTTCGCAAATGGTGTGACTTCAGTGGAAGATGCTATTCGTCCAGGTCAGGCACAACGAGTTGTGACTCCACAGAAAATTGCAGCAGTTGAAGCCATAGTGACGGAAAACCGCCGAGTGACACTGAATGACATTGCAGCATGTTTAAAGATTAGTCATGGTTCAGCACACCACATTGTGCATGATGTGCTCCAGTTTCACAAAGTGTCTGCAAGAGGGGTGCCACGGCAGCTGATTCCTGAAATCGGAGAACGACGTGTTGATGCTTGTGAAGAACTTCTTCGGCGCTTTGAACGAGAAGGTGATGGCTTCCTTGCAAGAATCGTTACTGTTGCAACAATCACAGACCTGCATTTTAAGTGTCTTCCTCATCCACCATACTCACCAGACCTTGAACCAAGTGATTTCCATATGTTTGGAAAACTCAAAGAAGCAATGGGAGGAAAGAAGTTCCGTTCTGATGAAGAGGTACGCCACGCGGTGCATGAGTGGTTGCGCGGGCTACCAAACGAATTTTTTTCTAAAGGAATTTATGCACTTTGTAAGCGCTGGAGGACTTGCATTGAGCGTGGGGGAGATTATGTTGAAAAGTGATACAGCTTTGTACCACTTCTGCACAATAAATAATATTTAAAAAAAAATATTTAAGGTTTTCATTTGACTCACCCTCGTATGTAAAAGAGGATGACATTGAAAATATCGTTACAATCCTTTAATTAGTTTTGTAAGATTAATAAAGTCAACAATTTTCAAGAAAGGACAGTGAGATTCCAGTTACGTGTGGACGTCCTGTTTCTTGTAAATTGTTAAGTGTAAATTATAATGGCTAAAATACGGCATTAACTAAGAGGAACGTCTGGAAAATATATTATCAGTGTCCGAATGTATTTTACCAATCCATGAACAAATTATTACAAATTGCAAATAGAAATAAAAAAAAAAAATTCAGCAGAGAAACATACAATTGTCGTATGCAGCAGTGACTTGATAGTTGAAAATTCATAACAGGAAATTTATAAGGAAATAGATAGGAAAGTTATCGAACAATGAATGAGGGTATAAAAAACTAAATACACTCGCACTTAATCCCGACACCAGAGATAATCGACTGTAATATCTAGTGGTATTGTAAATCGCTTTACTTCTCCTTGTTATTAACAGAGAAACAGAGATTGAAAGACTGACGAGAATTAGTGATTAATTCCCTGAAGAATTAGCGATAATTTTTCTATAACGGTATAATGTTGTAATAGTACCCAAATTTATGAATTTTACAAAAATGAACAGCTGTCATTATTACAGTAATTTGATGTTATTCTTGGGGATAATATAGTAAATGAAAGGATGCAAATATGTCACCGAAACTTACATAAAATTTGGAAAGAGATAGGAGAGATTAAATTTTGAAGCTCAGTTCTGTCCTTTTATAACGTATGAAACTGTGAGTGAAAAGCCTCATTCATTTATATACATACGTTTTAAGTTATGTACATGTACTCAGTGGTCAGGTGTAACATTCCTTCCTTCCATGTAATTAGTTAATCAGTCCCAATTGACTTCCATCCAAAAGATGAAGATCTGTGAATTGTATCTTATAAAGAAGAGCTGAAGTTCTGTAGTAACAGAGCAAGTATTATAACAAGGAACCAAGCGAAATTTATTCACAGTAATATCTGAGCAATTTCCTGCTGGCAGTGTTTACTATTGTCAAGAAGATTAATACGCAGTAAATAAGTGATTTGTTGTCTCTGACTTTAAAGAGTGCCATAAATTTAAAGAGTGGGAACGAATGTTACTTATATAAAACACACTGCTGTTGTTTATCCACCTAAACTTCTTTTGTACGTGTTGTCATGGAAGAATTCTTTCGAAAGGTATGGCCAATTGATTTGAGAATTTCTAAGAACAGAAAAAAAGTTGACAACAATTGCCAGAAATGTGGTGTATATATCCTACTGATAGAGTGCATCTAGCGAGCAGTTTATGAGTAGATGGTACTTGAGTTGTTGCTACAGTTAGCCACTCTGTTTCGTGCCTATTGACTGAGGCGTACGTCCTCGTTCTGTTGCAGGCATCCTCACGTGAGACACTGTGGGCGGCGAGTAGTGATCAACGTCACCGGACATGAGGCCTCCCGGGGTCTGTCCAGGC
Source organism: Vandiemenella viatica (assembly GCA_031002005.1). NCBI lineage: Eukaryota > Metazoa > Arthropoda > Insecta > Orthoptera > Morabidae > Vandiemenella > Vandiemenella viatica. The sequence continues at coordinate 11,425 of JARYHS010014596.1, forward strand.
AGTCGTCAGCAGTTTGCAGCAACTACGACGGCATTTTGCAACGCTGAACTCGGACCGAACAGCATGTCCGGCATACCTTCGGGGTTGTGCAGCAAGAAAGTGCATAATAAGTCTATCCAAACACCACCTGGACACACTTGTTGAAATGAAGAATCCGTGTAGCAAAGAAACAGGATCTGTCCATCTCAGGTGCTTATGCTTGCTGTAGTCAACATTTAGTGTTTATTTCATAACGGAACCATTAGCATTTGTTCTTGGTTGGAGAAATATAATCATTAAGACTGAATTATTTGATGGTAACAGAACTGGATGATTTGAGAACTTATGAGTAGTATAAGAGAGAATAATTAAATTACGTAAACATAGTAGTATATCTCCGTGGCTAGTTAAAATTGAAAACAGACTCTAGTTTTTGCATTAAGGACAAAGTTGTGGGTTGTAAGGAACGCAGGCAAGAACGGTGAATTTGTTTGCTATGAGAGGTTGGTGGTGTAAAGAGGGAGGACTGGGTTGTCTGGCGGCCACTGTGCGTGCGGAGAGGGTTGTGCGGCTGATGGCGGCGCCGCGGCCGTGATGCTGCGTCTGCTGCAGCTGGTGGCGCTGCTGTGGCCGCTGTCGGGCCCGGCCGTGGGCGTCGGGGTGGGCGCGGGCGCCGGCCAGGCCGCCGTCATGTCGACGCGCATCGTGCAGACGCGCTACGGCAAGCTGCAGGGCCTCGTGCTGCCCATGGAGCACGCCAGGCACCTGCGCCCCGTCGAGGTGTTCCTCGGCATCCCCTACGCCACGCCGCCCGTGCACTCCAACCGCTTCAGCCCCACGCGCACCCCCTCGCCGTGGGAGGGCGTGCGCATCGCCGACGCCATGGGGCCCGTGTGCCCGCAGAAACTGCCCGACATCAGCAACGAGACGGCGGCGCTGGAACGCATGCCCAAGGGCCGCCTCGAGTACCTCAAGAGGCTGCTGCCCTACCTGCGCAACCAGAGCGAGGACTGCCTCTACCTCAACATTTACGCTCCAGTGCAAGGTACGTGGAAGCTACCCAACCATGCTCCCTAAAACTTACCAAAAGTCATGATTCTCAAGTTCAAATGATTGTTTTACCGAATGGGTGAAGTTATACCAGTACCAGGGTTGCGGGGGTCCTATTACTAATTAACTGACAGCCTGTGTTAGAAATATTTGACTCTTTATGTTATAGCATGAGGAACTGTTTGAAGTTTTTAACTCGACACATTAGTAACCCATGCTCGAAAGACTGTTGGCTCATATATACATACATGTTTGGCTCAAAGAGCGAAAACGCTCATTCAGCGAAGAAAGGCAGAACGCTTTGTGGCTGATTCAAAACGGCCACAACGCAAAATTCGCTGTCCAGGTCGCATTCTCCACATATGATGACCGACATTTTTATTTTATTTTTTTGAGCCCTGTAATGCGAGGAGTAAGAAGAGTGATATACATTAAATGCAGCCTTGAACACAAACAGTTAGATATTGAAAATCCACAACGTGTTGTGGCCGTTTTTTCTTCTTTCTTTTTTCGCTCAATGATATACCCCACCACATACACTCTTCACCACGGTACTGATACTCCCCTAGCTTTTTATTTAAATTATTCCATCACAAGGATTCTTTTACGAAATATTACTGTTGCTACTCAATGGTACAGTAAAGTACTTTCCAACCTGATCAACACGTAATGCATATACAGTTTCTTGTACACATTTCATTTCCACTTTGAAAACCTTTAACATAGCAAGAGATTGTGCTCCATATAAGCTCGAACAAAACCCTTGTGCTGCATCACTGCTTTCTTGCACACTTCTCCCTCTCTGGCGGCTCTCGCCTTACACTACTGCCAACTGTTAACACTAAAAATTAGAAATTCCACAGCAAAACTTCCTAGCTACTCCACACACTAAACATTTTACTGCTGCTGTGAAGCCTATTTAATTTACAGGGATTACACGTATGACATTAATTATATACAAATATTTACAGACTGAAGATAGGTAAAGTGAAAACTCACTAGATTTAAACTCATTTAAAAGACTAATCCAACCACACTATACATTTTGATTCCACGATGATGTTACAAACTTTCAAGGATGATGGAGACGGTGAATGTGTCAATTTGAGGAATCAGACCCTACTACGGAAACGACCGAGTCTTAAGCAATAAGTGAAAATCTACTCAAGTTCTGCCTTAGCCTAGCGCAGCGCTTAAACTCGGGGCATTAACCTACGATTCCTGATCATGACGTAAAGAATTCTTGTTGGACACTACCCAAAACTCTCATCTAAAGTCTTCTGTTGATGGACTATTAATGGCACACCTAACTTAAAGTTAAAGAGACCGAAAATCCAAATCCACGGTACATTAATAAAGTAGGCCATTTACCTGAACAATTTTCACAAGCTGCTACTTTTACAATAGTTGTTCAAAATAATGTCCCCCAGCGTCAATACAGACATGAAATCGTCGCACAATATTCTGTCACACCCACTTTTTTAGGTATCAGAACGATGTTTGCTCAGAACTTTCGACTCGGTCGTTTTCTGACCAGCGTCCCTTACCTCAAACTGATACATTTACTCTTATACATAATCTTTAAAAGTTTGTAAAATCATCACTGTATACTAACAACTCGGTAGTCATACCCGACTTAGGATTCGACTTTTGTCAAAAGAGATAGGGACTCGTTTGCCTCAAAACTAATAGAGAATAAAATAACAGCACACATACCTGCCCGTGTGGCTCAGTGCGTTGAGACGGGGGATACAACAGGAACGGCCACGAGCCCAGACCTCCGCGTACCGGCCATCCTCAGTGCGGTTGTTAGGTGGTTCACAGCAATCATTTAGGTGATAACTAGGATGGTCCCCAGTCTCCGCCTGGTTAACAAGACATTTCACAAACCAAAATACATTTACCATACATGACACAAACAGTTAGACGTTTCGCAGACAGGGGACAAGACCCTCTAATAGATTATTTCTACAGGCCCGGCTAGACTTCTGGCAGGAACTCCGTTCTCAGTTCCTTCCCCTCTCATGATTCACACTGGCTGCCTGTGGTCGCCAGTGTGTCCATGTGGTCCTTGGTGGCCAAATCGGAGGAGAAAAAGTTACATATACTCATTTGATATTGACACACGCGAAAGGTATACCTTAAACTGAAATTCGTAGGAACCGAAACACCAAAGTAGGAAAGTGGAGTTCTGAACGTGCAGCTTTAATAACATTTAGTGATATATTTCAACATATTTGCACTGTCAGTCGATTGTCAGCCCCTATTTAAATAAGTACGTTTTAAGGGTGTTCTAAATCATCTACAGACAAAATATAAAAAAGTGAAACAACATAAATCTATGAAATCTTACAGTTAGTGTTTGATGGTGTTGCAGTAGCACTGGAAATAGATATAAATAATTCTAACTCAGACTAAGATTTTTTCGGTTTTATTCCTTCCTGGGAGGTCTCGGGGACCATTTTCAGTCAAACCGAACCTAAGGGACTGCGAAGGAAGTCGGCCGTGGCCTTTAGAAGGAGCCATTCCGGCATTAACCTGGAAGGATTGCGGAAAACCGCAGTTAAGATGGCTGGACGGGATTTGATCCCCGTCCTCCTGAATACCAGGCAGGAGGGCTAATTCACCCGCCTCCTTACTCGGTCGAATTTTTCTTGTTTCATTCCTCCCAGGGGAAACAAGGGAGGCGGGCTACTGGAGCGTCTCGGGACCTCTTTTTAGCCGTAAAAGCAGACTTACAGTTATCTGCAAACCAATTAATAACTGCGGAGAAAAATAATTCAATGAACTAGGCGATTAACGTCCTGACGATGTTAACATGTCATTTCGACAAGAGATTTAAGCGTGAGGACTGATCGGGAAATTAGTTCCACGAATTTTTACAGTGAACAAAAGTAAATACGAATTATATGCTTCGTTATAGTCGTATAATCGACCCTTTTCACATTTTTTTTTTATTAACATTACATTGGTTATGAACCATGGGTCTATGGGTACGACCTAAAACTAAGATTCAGATCACTCACAAGAAAACCCCCACTCACGACATGAAGAAACCACACCAGCCCAGGGCTGCAATTGGGGTCTATAGGCCCCTAGGCTATACCTGTAGTGCAGGCCGTTTAGGATCTGTAGATTCCCAAGCTATAATTGTGGTGCGGGCCCTTTATATATATAACAATATCGATGCCTTATTATTAAATGAATAAAACTTTTAATGAAAAATATTGGATGGTGTAATGATAGTAAAAATATACGAGGATAACTTACTGAAATATACGAAGTTCGATACCTGCTTTCTGTATCGTTTCTGAGACTGAAACGAACGAGGTTACCTAGTGATGTCCGAACGTTCAATTTTTCAACTGATGCTAGATAGATAAAATGCTGCCTATTGTAGTTGTGTTGTTACAATCAAAGACCTTCAGCAAAAGCCCGCGAAATTACAAACTCAAAAGTTTTAATAACAATATGAAAGAGTAGGCCGATATATTAAGATAAAATAAATGATCAAAGATGATTACGATCACCAACACAAGCCAACAAAGAAAGATTAAAAACACAATATTGATTTATAACACACACATGTCAACCGGTTTTATACAGCGCTTAACTAATCAGAGCCTTCTCAAGCCACACCAAGCAATGAAGAGTCCTCATTACTGAAATAATTAACAGAAATAAAAAATGGCTTATAACAACAAATTAAATAAAATAATTAAAAATAGAATCAATATTGAATTCTAAGAACACCTACTGCAATTACAAAGGAATGTAATTTTCCATAAACACTTACTTTCAAAGAAAACATTAAATCTTGGACCTCCCACCTCTACTCCCTATTTACATCGTGTACTTATCTTACCTTACCTTCCGCACATGAAGGCTAGGGAATTTTAGATCGTATTGCAAGTGTACAGTACCGGCTTCAATCTGCATTCACTTCCCGAACATACGGCAACCTTATGTTATAAGGGTTATAAGTCCTCATCATTGAGCCCCAAAGTTGTTATTTTTCGGTATAGGTGCACTGAAATGTTAATTTACAATGCATCAGTAATTCAAAGGATTGAATTGCGCATGCGTAAACGTTGTTTCCGCGAGCATTTCAGGACTTACGGTCTAAAACATTTCCGGAAATAGGTTACATTCTTTGCACATGTTTGACTATTTTTTGTTTATCTTTTTGCATGTGTTGCGGGTCCCTAGGCTACAGCCTATGTAGCCTATGTCTAAATGCGGCCCTGCAGTAGTCAATATTCAAGGTAAAGGTGATGTTCTTCGACTTTCATGGAATTACAACCTAAGACCAACAGAAAAAGCCAGCGGAATTACAAACAAAAAGTTTTAATAGCTATATGAACGAGTAGGCCGATATATTAAGATAAAACAAACGATAAAACATGGTTAAGATCACCAAAGCAGGCAACAGAGAAGCAAAACTTACCGCCATTGTTTCATCTACGATTCTTTGTGATAGTGCTACTTTCGTAGAGTAGTATTTCTGTGGAACTATGCTGAATACATCAAGCTTCTTAATGAGTTTCAGACATAATGAATACGTCCTCGAGAGCGTAGCCTACCAAACTATAACAATGTATCAACGCACTCGATTCTTTACTATACTGTTCATATAAGATGTAATACATGCAAACATAAGACCGGAAGATGTAACCGGAATTGATTGACTGAACGGTGCTGTTAGGAGATATTTGAAATTTTCAAATAAGCTTACCTTATTGCTATAGAATTGAACTTTTATTTAAATAGGGCTGAAGTAAAAACACTCATTGGAAGATTTCTTTTATGAACGTCATCATTGGCCAAAAATCCTTAAATACTTGTTCTCATTTATATATGTCATCAATAGAGTATATAGAGAGATGCTCAGAAGGCTGTTCATTGTCTGCTATTAATGTTATATTTTAATTTATATCTTTCGATGATCTCAGTTAAATATAAGAAATATCTAAAAATCTGAAACTCAACATTTCAGTGAGATGATTTTTATGTAGTTTCACTTGACAGGGAAAAGGAAAAACTTTCAATGAAATCTTCGTTGGTATACTGCCGGATTGGATTACTGTTGTGGAGTTTAGGATCCGTGTAGCAAGAGATTGATTGACGCGTTAGAGAAAGTACGGAGGAGAGCCGCTCGATTCGTGACTGCTTGCCACAGCCCGTATGGAAGCGTCACAGATTGGGATGAGATTGTTTGGCAGACAGACGACGTCATTTTCGTTTGAATTTACTGGCTAATATGCGAAATTCTTTGATTTACAAGTGCAGTGTAATACTTTTTCTACCAAGCTATTTAGGTCGCAATGGCAGGAGGGATAAGATTAGAGAAATAATATGCCGTACTGATGCTTTTATTAATTCTTTCTTTCCTCGTGTTATTCGGGATTGGAATGCACAGAATTAGGATTGGTGCTTAGCACCCTCTTCCACCCACAATGTTTGTGAATTTCAGAGTATAGATGAAGATATATAATGTGTGGTAGAAACGATATTTCAATGTCCAGCTCCACCATCTGCCTCAGGTGTGAGCCCATCTGTGCTGGTCCGCTGACCTTCCGCTATTGAGTAAGGCTCAGGTGTCACTCAGGCCCCTCTTTTATAGCTCTATATAAAAAAGAAAGCTGTGGCACCTGAGCTGACTCCATAGCAGGCGGTCACCAGACAAGTACACACCCGAGGAAGATGGCGTAGATAGCCGTCGAAATATCGTTTTTTACAACACTATTTGGCGGTACCCGCGAGGATTTAATACGCTGGGAAAGTATTCATTTTTAGAAGGAGTAACTTAATGCTTCTACGAACTATGTACCTGTATCAGGATACCCATGCTGAACTTAGTTTTGAGGTTTTCTAAGCATACATTTACTCGACTTCTGCAGTATTATTTGATGATCTTACTTTCTGTAAACTGCAATTTTGTGATACATGTGTGATGAACCAAACTATCCCCTTTAAAAGCAGTGGCGTACCCTTCTCAAGAACCACTCTGTTATCTAACTACGTGGTTACTTGCGAGTAAAGGCAGAAAAATAGTTTTACTAGAATGATATACATATATTTTTTTATTTATACTTCGTTTAAGTACTTGAAACTTATTTCTATCTATTTTATTACGAAGATTTAAAGGTTTTCACGGTCACCGGGAGGGTTTTCCTTCCCTCTTCCCTCAGAGTATATTACCAAATATTCTGAAATCAATACCACCTAACTTCTGAAATAACAACACTGTCGATAAACATTTTAATTTACTTTTTTATGGTTGAAACACTCAAGAAATATATATGACATCACACTTCTTTCCTAAGATATAAATCACATTAAAGTATTAAATTACGTATCATTCCTTTTACCGAGCGTGGTGGGTGAGTGGTTAACGTTCTGGCATCGCATTGGGGAGGACGCGGGTTCGAATCTCCGTCCGGGCATCCAGATTTGGGTTTTCCGTGGTTTCGCCAAAACACTCCAGGTGAATCCGGGATGCTTCCTTCAAAAAGGCCATGGCCAAATTGCTTCCAGTTCCTTGTCCCCAGTCCCATCCCGCCTCTAATGACCTTAGCCGTCGACGAGGCGTAAAGCAAAAAGTTTAAAAAAATCATTCCTATTAGCCCCGTTCCGAGCGAGTTTCTCCAGCTGTGACAATCTGGAATTTAAACAGCTGGGATGGAATATTCCAGAGAACATTAAAGGCACAGACCGACGCTTCTGGAGTGCTTAGAATTGCTCCAACATTGGGAATCGTGCAATTACATTAAATGACAGGAAAATGATTTAAATGGAATTTAAACTTCAAACTGACAAAAATTAAAAAATTGTAAACATTAATTTAAAATACTTTAACGTACAAAGTATTCATCATTACCGTTTTTTAATTAATATTTCAGGAATTATATTTCTTTTAAACAATTTACAGTTAACTTGAACCATTTTGATCTATCAAAACAATACGTGTTCAGAGGAAAAATATATACTTTATAGTTAATCAATGTATATCTGTCTCATACATCAAGGTAATTAGTGTAAAGTTTTACAATCAATAGGAAACAGCCTGAAGGCTGTTACAACTTCTAGAAACGACAATCAAAAGCCTTTCTATATTCTTACAAAGTAAGATTTATTTCCAATATTATTTGGTATTAAGCGTAATATTCCTTAACTAATCAGCTAGACTGCAGATAGCACTGTGTCTTGAAAATATTAGCACCCAACTGAAAGAATGGTATCAATTTTATTGATGCCTTGATAGTTTCTTGGCCGAGCGTCATTCAAAATTTTAAAGGAGTAGCGTCAATGTTCAGCAGAATATTGAAGAAATGTTTGAATACGATAGATTCTAAGCAAATTCTCTTATAATTCAGATCGAAAAATCAAGGTGCTACCAAACCATGGTACCAAAATAAATAATATTTGTGTGCAGCTTCATCCAAATCTATCTACTGCTGCATATATATATATATATATATATATATATATATATACGTGTTATAGCTAAAAGTATTAATGAAGAATAAATAATCTCGAATGATGTCAGGAGATTTTAGAATCTAAATATTGCTTTGCAAAGCAAAAATAGGAAGTTTGCACATTTTCTTGATACGTACGTATGATCAAATGTCCGAAACAGTGAAAATTTAAAAAAGCTTCAAAAATGATTCTACATTTAATTTTTCCTTCAGCATTAAATACCTATAGCAATTCCGTTTTCATCGACACCTCCAGGACAATGCCCGCTTATACAGTACAATGAATAGTTGTGAAACATGGTTTCCAGTTTCCATAAGCATCTAATTTTACAGAAAAATCAATTTGCACTCGTAGAATAAATGTTGGAAGCAATTGTGAAACAATACATAGCACACAATGTAACCGCTGATCGCTGTGGAAGCACAAAAGGGGCGGTAGTCATTTGTTTGCGGTTTCCCCAGGCCGAACATTAACATCCCTCTGTTCAATACCGAACCTGCAGGCCAAGTGGAACCCATTTTATTCACTCTTTCACCTTGTCTTGAGTACCATCGATGGCTTTGCACCCTGTTCAGTCAATAGTAGAAAAATGTATTTTCTTTTCTTTGAAGCACAATTATTATCCCCATATCAGTTACCCTCCCTTCCTTCAAATGTTTTCATTTTCGATGATTATCTCCATTCTTGAGCTCTGACCTATATTTAAGAAAGTACTGGGGTGAGGACGGGTACATGTTAGAATAATATTTTAAAGTTTATCCCATGTAGCCTACTTCATACATTTTGCAAGAAATAATGAACAAGAATCTGCTACTCTAGCTGTACAAATTACCCTCAAAATGTGATCGTTAATTGATCAAAATTCTACTTAATATTATAAAAGCTTCTAACGAATAACAATAATCTTCGCACAATAATATCATTAACTACGTTAAAACATCCAATCAATTATCAGCACAGATATATCAGTTACTAGATTTACCGGAACTACACATTTTGATGCAAGTGTAGTTTTAACGCAGTGTACTCGTTTAGAAAGTCATGGAGAAAATGTTTTGACTTATTTCATTATTTTAAGATGCATTTATTGTAACCTTATCATAAAATAACCCTACACTTGTTACCAATGTCCGGAACAACACAATTAGACCGGTTTTGTATCGGCGATGGCTTTTGTATTCGTAGAATACCGTCTAACAGCACCCTAAAGTGCGGAAACCAATGGTTGATTTCTGCGCTGTTTCAGAGATAGATTGTAGTAGCAGCCTTAACTACGTGACTCTAAACAAGTTTTTCTTACCTATTTGGCTTATGGGTGATTCTGCACAAATTCCAAAGATCTCTCTCTTCATTGGTATGGCTTCTACTAAGCACAATCCTTCGGCGCCAGCCCTTCAGGAGTTAAATTCCTCAAAGGCGTCCCTCTTCCCACCTACGAGGTAGCTACACTACGTCCTTCTGAAGTATGGATATAAAATATTCCTAAATCCCAAATTCCTTTCATACGCTGCTTTAATACATTACTTACTTAATTTCCTATTAACTACTCAATAATAAATCTTATAATGCCTATTTGGGTGCACTTGTTAACGCACTCATTTAATTCTTCGGCGATCTATACAACATATCACCGTTGTAAAAATATTATATTACAGGTTCTTACGGTTCTAACTGAGAAGTTGAGTTTGTAATTTACTCTTAACACATTGAATAATAACAACTGAGGAAATAAATTTATTACGCGATTTGAAAATGAATAATAATCTTCATTTTCGAATTACGTATATTCCTTTATAAATGTATACTTACATAAACCATGAATCATGAAACTTTTTGTAACTCTTATAAAGAACAATTTTAACAAATGTAAGACAAGCAGTTTATTGCAATAATATTTCTTTCTGTAGTTTGAAACGAGAATCAGTTTTCATTAGTCACATTCCCCGTTGCTGTCGATTCACTACTCTATAAAGCGCTTAAGTTCCTTGGAAATTGATAATGCATTTTACTTTTTTTAAATTTTTTTGTGTTTTATGAGGGAAATAAACTTGACACAGTTATTTAATGTACTTTGCTTTCTAGAGAAAATAATGAGGAACCTTACCCTTGATCCACTAATGAAAGTCAATCATCCATTTTTCCTGGTATTATGATGTGAGTTTCGAAATTGATAATGGATCTTTAAATAGAATAGTTGAATATAATTTAGTATAGGAGTAATGTCTATGGAGTCATTTCATGGATAAAAACTTACGTTCTAAAGATTCCTTTCCACCCAACCGAACGTAAGAACTGTGGAGTAGAAGCAAATGAGAGCAAAAGATAAAAAGTTTTTGTAAATTTTTCTTTCTTTTACCTATCTAACAGTACATGCAACGAGCATTTGCACCACACCCCAATTTTCTCACGGTCCCTCTACAAAAACACAAGTTGTGGTTTAAGGATGGATGGAGTTATTTGTCTCTGAAATTTGATTTATCTCATTGTACTGGAGTACGTTTAACATTGCAATAAGAGGAAAACTGGCAAAGTTCGCAATAAAAAAATTATCTCATAAGTGATGTGAAACTTTAATTATTCGTGAGAATATAATTAACAACGTATACTTCTGTAGTGTGGCATAATTTCGAAGATAAATATTGCTAACAGTGGTTAGTGGAATTTTTGGAAGTATAAGGCCTGCTTTTATCGAGTTCTGGAAATTTGCGCTTGTTGTTCCTTAATAGTTTTATCTTCTTAGCAGTATTCGATGAGTACTAGCTCCGATAAGATTACAGACAGAAATAATGTAATCTAAAGCAGAGGTCGGCAACGCGCGGCCCGCGGGCCGCATGCGGCCCGTGAACTCTCTATTTGCGGCCCGTGTCAGTCTTAAAAAAATCATATCGAAAGCCCATATTATAAAATATAAATGCATAAAAGAGTGAACGCGATCTAACAGCGCAGCGAAGAACTACGCGAACAGAGCAGGACAAGTACGAGAGGGAACGATTCCCCCACTCTCCTATGATTGAAACAATAGGTCAGCGTTGACAATGATCTTCTCTCGCTCGCCTGCCGTCCGTCTGCGGTGGCTGTCTCATTGAGTGAAATAAGTTATTTCATGTGCGCCTGCCGCCGCCGCGGCCCTGTACCTACGATTTGGTTATTGTTCTGAGACCTACGAGTACCTACTATTTTGTTTACAGTTCGGTAAGTGTGAGATATTGATAGTTCATACAATTACATAGCGAAATTAAGTGACATTTTTTCAACACGGCTTTTATTCTTACAGCGCGTATTTGGTATACTGATGGCTACAAAAAAGAGGAAGTTCATTGAAGAAAATAAAGTGTTTAACGATGCATGGACAGATTTAGACTTTTTTATTAATTGCAATGGAAAGCCGCTATGCTTAATATGCCAAAAAAGCCCTTGCTATACAAAAATAATATAACGTCAAAGGTCACTATGATACCGAGCATGAAGTAAAATTTTCGTGCCTAGTTGGTGATTCCCGAAAAAACAAATTCAACTCACTCAAATCTTCATTCGAGAACCAACAAAGTATTTTTAAGGTCCAAATTCAAAGTAACGAATCAAATATACGTGCGAGTTTAAGGGTGGCGGAAATACTTGCCAAGTCTGGGCTACCGTTTACCTAAAGCGAAATAATAAAATAATGTGCATTAACTATGGCTGAAGAGGTATGCTAAGATAAAAAAAAAGATAAAAAAAAATTGAAAATATAAGCTTATCCGCCAGAACTTGTACCCGTCGCACTGAAGATTTGGGCGCTAATTTATACGAAAAACTTCGGGAAAAAGCACAATACCTAATTTGAATGGTTCTCCTTAGGTACCGATGAAAGTAATGATGTGTCAGACACTGCCCAGCTTCTAATATTTGTTCGTGGAATTGATAATTCTTCAACGTATGTGAGGAACTTTTACAGTTATGTAGTTTGAAGGGAACGACTACGGGGGAAGATTTGTTTTGTCACTTAGAACAGGCAATGTCGTCGATACAATTAGCGTGGGAAAAATGGGTAAGTCTAACAACTGACATAGGTAGAAACATGAGTGCGCAAAACAAGGGCCTGGTGGGTAGAATTAAAACAAAATTTGCAGAGATAGGATGTGAAATCCCATTATTTTTTCATTGCATTATCCATCAAGAAGCGTTATGTTCCAAAGTCGTTTCTATCCGAAATGTCCTTTATTATTCAGAAGTAAGATGGTTAAGTAGAGGTGCAGTACTGAAAAGATTTTTCTATCTCAGAAAAGAAATCAACATTTTTATGAATCATAAAGGTAAATCTGTTCCAGAGCTAACAGACCCTCAATGGTTAATAGATTTTGGATTTTTGACAGATTTAACTCATTAATTAAATACGCTGAATGTCAATCTTCAAGGGAAAAACAAACTAATATCTGATATGCATACAGACGTAAAGGCGTTCCAAACTAAAAAGCGGCTCTTCATAAAACATATTGATGAAAAAACATTGGATCACTTCCCGAATTGTATATAGGCTGTCGAGGAAGCTGGCATTGATTTTAATTGGGATAGTGAGAAAATGAAAGACATTTCAATGGAGTTACAAGGTCAATTCAGTGACAGATTTGGTGATTTCGTGAAAGTTTCGAACAAACTGAAGATTTTTGCTAACCCGTTTTCATGCCATGTTGAGGATGTACCCAGTAATTTACAAATGAATCCGATGAGAGTAAAAAAAACGCCTTTTACGAGATGAATTATTTAGTCAAATTTTATGGTAGCTTGTCGTCTGATTTTGTCGAATTGAAAAATTTTGCTTAGCAGTTTATTTCAATTTTTGAAAGTATTTATTTATGCGAGCAAACTTTTTCAATCGTTAATTATCGAAAAATAAATACGCTTCTCGTCTCACAGATGAGCATTTGAGAGATACATTACGTATTTCAACTTCTAACATGAAAGCTGACATACAAAAAATAGCCAGTGAAATGCAACATCAAACGTCACATTTAATTTAGTATGTAATATCAATTTTGAAACTTTTGTTCATTTGTATCCTCATTTGTATTAATAAACTTTGAAAACTGAGTTTCCGCATTTCTACTGTGTATGTGCGGCCCCGACTTTACTTAGTTTTGACAATTTGTGGCCCTTGCCTGCTAAAAGGTTGCCGACCGCTGATCTAAAGCAACTTATACAGGCACACGTGGTTCTCTCAGTTGATAATCAGTTGGCCGCTGACATAACTCATTGAATACCCGCATGGACTCGGCAGAGAGCACTGCAAATATTGTCTGGCCGGCCTGTCAGTTGTCCTCTGTGGTAATGACATCTACATTCTTAATGAAGTGGCCTTATCACCAAATGATAACATTATAATTTGCTTTGACACACAGTTTGTATTATCTTTTCTCAGGTGGGTGTGTATTTTATCAAGAATTAGAGTAATCTGAAAATTTTGTGACCTAATATATAAATGGGAATAATATTAACAAACTATAAAACATGAAATTATCAAGAATATTCTGGAATGAGCAGTATCTAACAAAGGATGTAACTTCCAAATATACATATATATATATATATAATCATTATTGCCCTTGAGGACAGTGTTTAAACTCAAGTTATTCATGATTATTCAGTTTTTGTTTGTATTTGTCATCTTCCTCTCCAATTCCCAAAACCTCCTCATACGCTCACTGTATTCTTGTTTCCTTTGTTCTGTCCATTTTGTTCTATATTTTAAATTTTGTATTCATATTTTGTTATGAATTGTTCCCTTTCCCGTGTCATTTCCGTGCTTATCCCTACATGATTCAAGTCCACTTCTATTTCCTGGAACCAATTAGTTTTCCTGAGCGAACCATTTACCACATCAAAGATCCTCTTTGTGAGTCTAGTGCTGTTCATTCGCTGTAAATGTCCATAGAATTATAATCAATTGACATTCTGATCATGTCTATCAATCTATCTGTATGTTCGTATAGTTCTTTCGTTGGTCTTTTCGTCCATATGCCGTCTTTATATATTGGGCCAAAAATTTTTCTAACAATTTTGCGCTCAACTTTTTCCGCTTCCGTAATGCCTGAAGCCCCAATCGTGGTTGTTTCTGATGCATATAATGCTTCTGGCAGTACCCCTATATTGTAATGTCTGAGTTTGGCCTGTCTTGATATATTTCTTTTGTTATAATATGACCATGTGAGTCTGTAAGCCTTCTCAAGTTTTTCCGATATTCTGAATTTGATAGCTTGTTAGATCCTCCTACTCGTATGTTTTCCCCTAGATATTTGAATTTCTCGACTTTTTTATGTTTCCTAATTTTGTGTGTATTGTTTGTATGTTGTTGTTTTGTTTCTCCATGTGCTGAGTTTTTTCCATACGAAATTTGTAGCGGCAATTTGATGTAGCTGTTCCAATGCGTCTTGTGCTTCCTGCCTATTGTTGCTGAGTATTACCAGGTCAGCCGCAAATGATAGGCATCTTATGATTGTTTTGGTATATCGTGTTTTTCCTAATTGTATTCCTTTGACCTGTTTTTCTGATTGTTTTATACCTTTGTCCAATACCATGTTGATTAAAATCGGTGATAATCCATCTCCTTGCCTAACACCCATGCAAATTTTGAGTGGTTCTGATGTTTCTCCCATAAATTTCACTTTCGACGTGGTATCACTGAGTGTTTGTTGTATCAGAGCCCTTGTCTTCTTGTCTATGCCATATAAAGACATGTCAAAGAGCGTCTGTCTGTCTATGGAGTCATATGCCTTCCTGGAATCCACAAATGTTACTACGGTATTGTTTGTTTGTCTTATCTTCAGCAGTGTTCTCAGATTCCAGATTTGTTCGATGCATGATATTCTTTTTCTGCCTGGTATTCACCTATTTGTGGATCTACCTGACGTTCTAGCCTGTTCAGTAGGGCTTTGGAGAGGATTTTATAAATGACTGGCAGCAATGAGATACCTCTGTAGTTGTTATCTGTAATATATCTATATATATACGTTGAGCTATTTGAACAGAGGAAGTAATATCCGCCATCATTCGTTCCCAGGCTAAAGAATGCTTTCTTTCCAATACCGAGAATGTATCCGTTCTTACAACAGTTTCTTTTGTTCATCAGCATCACAATATTCAAGAAAACCAAATTCTTCTTCACAACAAATCTGTTGTCTTTGGTCTTAAATGGACGATAATTATGCACTTTGTGTCAACGAACATACTTGATAGAGGAAACCGCCAGAAAAGGAGCCATTGTCTCGTAATTGATCACACAGGTGCATCGGCCTCAATTATAAACATTGATCTTCTCGTACCGGTCATCCGGATTACGCTTAACTTTCTATTACCATAAAGGCGAATTCTGGGAGGTATCAATTCCACGCCACATGAAAATTTTTCGTCAAAATGCCCCCGGCTCAACTCCCCGTTGGTTCAGTTGGCTGTGGGTGTCCTGCACTGATTAGAGGTTACGTGGTTCGAGTCTTGGACTTGCACGGCAGGGTAGGAGAGGTTGGGGTGGAAAATTCATAATCACCAGACGGTGCATCAAAGTCATGGATTAAATCCCATACCTCTCCGCAGTGCCTATGGAGCTGATGCCGTGTCGGGTGGGGACGTTAAGCCTGGCGGATTCTGTGTCTTTCGGAAAAGTAGGCCTGAATAGGCCGGCATCGGGTTTCTCCCACCTCCTTCTTTTATTTATCATCCACAGCACAAACAACTTTAGACACTGGACTCACACCATATCACTCACATGTAATAACACGAACACTATCACGCTGGGGAAGGCACGCGAAGTCACCCCAGTTCATATCCCTAGCCGTTGTCGGGAAAGCTTAAACATCTCCTCACGGTAACCACCTACACTCAGACAGGGACTACGCGTTCATAACAACAATGTCACCAGTAACTAGTTTTTTTCCTTATACAAAGAACAACTGTACAATTGACCAAGAATAGTCTACCTCCAACTGCACCGCAATAGGGAATATAAAGTTACAAATATCAGACATCGGCAGTGAATGACGAAATTTTCGTCCCCACACCACTTATTTTACTGTATTTGAGATTTCTGTGTTTGAAGGGTAGTCTTTAAGAAGTAATGAGACATCTCATTCCATAATAATCCATGGTCACGGTCTGTGAGTTAGTTAAACCTATAAAGACATGTTCGAGAGTGTTTATATTATTTTTCGATATACGTAACTGTCTTCTTATTAGGGTTTCAGAATAAATGGATTCCTATATCACTTGTATTACAGTACTACTTATTAATTGCAGTTTCTAATAACTTATAGTTTTTCTTGTGCATCCTCAACTAAAAAAATAAAAATCTACAATTCTATATTAGATTTACAAACTTAGGTTAAAAGTTGAATTTTCATTCTTAATTGATTATTGCTTATGGGTGGGTTATAAACAACTAGGAAAGTTTGATATTAAAATCTGAGCCGGCAGAAAAATTCAGGAATGCCGAACATCAAGACAAATTTTCACTGGTATCGACTTTCATTCAGCAAGTGATAGGAGGCGGAAAATGTAATTAACGTCCTTTATATTTACTGACACTGATGTTGGCGCCTTGCCTTCTTTCTGACCTATCAGAAACTCATTTATCTTCTCCATTATTTGGGAATATTACCAATAAAAAAGAGGTCGCTACTTGTTTGTCTCTTCTCTTTCACATAAATTAACCGATCCATCAAAGGCAGTATAGAACAAAAGTGTATTCCATGAGTATGTCATTCCTTCCCCTGGATACGTGACATGTGTATATTCATTACAAATGGAGCATTGTCTTTAAGTAGCTTTTATACCGAACAACAGGTTTCAAGCAGTAGTAAACGAATATTAAAATTTCAAAATATATATACTTCATGTAGTGAACTATAATTGGCTAAAATGATATATATCAAGAAAGCTAAATACGTATTAGAAGGAAGTTGAATAATGAAATATAAATGAAACATTTTATTTTAATAACACATAGTCTAAGAATATTACTTAAACTTTCACATAGGTCAATAGTACCTTAGTAACATTACTCTTTGATGCACTCAAAAAGATTAAAACGTTCCTGCATCATTTAAAAAAAAAATACATACAGTGAACAGTTGACGATAAAGAACAAAACATCCGTTCCAGCTACAAACTATCATCTTTTCAGATATGTACATACATGTTTGAAGATAACACATGCAGAGAAATGCTGAAAATCTAATTAGAAAGACGTGATATACACACCTCCAAACCACAACAGCACTGGCATGCTTTAAAGTTTAAAGCATTACTTAGTATAATTTCATCTACCCTTAATAGAAACAGCTCTAATAGCCCTTGGGACAAGAAGTCTCAGGTGTAGTAGCAAGTTAATTCAATAACCATACATTAAGAAAATGTTTTGCGACCGAGGATTCAACTCAAACAACAATTAAACCGCATATCGGTTATAATTCAGTTTAACGCGTGGAAGCAACAATACATTAACGATTTTGCCAATCAATAGCCACCATATTGTGTACTACACGTTGTACAAATTTCCAGGCGAATGGGTGGAAAAAACACACACGAGTACCGTTAAACATGCAGATGCTTTCATTTATGTAGAACATTTTTCATCCGACATTAATCATATAAAAGCCAAGACATGTGTTTGTGAAATTAAATGAGGACAATAAATGTAAACTAATACTATACGAAAACATTAAACTCGAAATAATTATGCCTTATTGAAAAACAAATTTAATTGATCTACTAAAATTACGAGTCAGGGGGTTCTTAAAACACTGTTTTAAGTGTATTGACCGAAAGACATTTAATACGTCGTACGCAGGCATTTGCCTAAGTATTAACACTAATATGTTAATTCAGTAGTACTAGTTTATTATTTGCAAAAAGAGCAGAAATCCTGCAGCGACAAAGTGTTAACAGGAATAAACAATTCGTAAAAGTATCTGCTTGCATTGTTTAAACTAATTTCGTGGGTAAACAAATAGTTTAGACTGAATAGTTAGATATTAAATTTGAAGTTCTGGGTAAAATCACTTAAAGACTGCAGATCCTTTCCACTGACGCCAGGAAAGATCTGCTTCACAAACATTCTCCGAATCATACTCGATTGGTGTGTAGTGAACATCTACAATGATGTACCTGAAAATTATAGGAATTCAGACCATCACAGTTTGAAATGTGTCCAGAGAATTCCGTTAGAATGTGCATGCATAACTTCTAACACTTCATCCACTGCCTCGGAGATGATACTCCCAAAAGAATACCAAGCGCGGTAGCGCGTTCTTGGTACATCCCTATAAGAAGACTCTTACGCCTGCCATTTCAAAAATTTGAAGACGACCCCACACCTGTGTGAGTTACAACTAGCGTTGCCAGGTGTCCCGATTTGCGCGGGACGTCCCGATTTTCGGGATCTCGGAACGCGTCCCGATTTACGATCGATCGGGACGCCAAATGTCCCGATTTTTTTAGCTAAGTGATAAAAACCATTCACTCGTCGCAAAAAATGAAATCGTGTGTCCACGTCAGACGCATCGCACCAAACCAGTAATGCTATTCACAGCTTAAGGTGCAACTGACCTCACTAATCTGCACACTGTGCCAAAAACTATTTACAATATTTAATGGTGGCAAAAGTGATGAAGCATAATACCAGAAATGTAATGAGCACAAGAAAAAAGAAAGGAGTTTCGGTTTAACAACATCGCTGAAATTATTTTTAACGCCGATCAAATGAACTCCCAAGAATCAAGAAGTGATAGGTGCTTAAGTCACAAACGCATTTCACTCGGTCAAGCACATCTTGTCATTCAGTTCATTCGGTTGTGATTCAAAACTCGATCGTACTTTGTATAACGATTTCAAAAATGCTGAGAAATTGTTGCTTGGAAGAACAAAGGCCAGTGGGTTTGCAAAAAATGGTTTAGGTTCGGCATCTACTGAAGAAGCAGTCAAAACCCTCCAAAATTATACATTTTACAGTGTTGCTAAAGTCGCCTCCAATCACGGTAGTGCAAAATTTTTTACGCTGATGATAAGATTTTACAACCCAAATACAAATTAAAATATTTGAAGTTTATGAAGACATGACTGAAGCAGCATCAGACACGTATAAAAATTTAGGGACACGACTGAAGGAGCCCAGTATTTATAGTAAACATCTTACTACTAATATTACAAACATCGCAGATGTGAGCTTTAGATGCCACAATTAAGTTTTACCAGTTACTGCACCATGACGATGATCAAATAATATCAGAGGGATGTCCTGCACATATTTTGTATAACAATGTAATATATCCTCTGAGTATGAGAAAATTTCAGCTGGAGAATTCATCCTGAAACTGCATAGTCATTTCTCATACTATGCCAAACGAGCTCGAGCTTTAAAACAATTTTATGAAACGCGTAATCTGAATAATTTCTTCCATTGAGTCAATACTAGTGTTGTAAAAAAACTGTTTTTTTCTGACTTAAAAGAAAAACCATGGAAAAAACTTAAATTTTTTTTTTCTGGGACATGTTTTTTTCATAACTACTAAATCTCAAACTTGTAAGGATTTATCGTTTAATATGACTGTTTTAGAGCTTATACTAAGTAATTATCATAATTTATTAAATCTACTATATTTTTCTGGTTCAGTAGGGAAAAAAAAAAAAATAAGAACCGAAAATATTGGCAACATGACTGAAGTTTTCTTTTACGAACGGGGACTTCCCGAAGAGGCTAGGTTGCGGGAGAAGGAAGCCCTGTTCCTTGTTGTTTGGGTTGATACTCGCTATTCTGTTTGAACCAGTGCTGCCAGCCCTATGAATTTATCTGTAGACCTACAGATCTTTTTTAAAAATTAGGAATTTTAAATTTATCTACGCTTTTTTGCCTCTTTTTACTACTTATTGTGCTTTCCTTATATTCATATACTTGTCAGTGGCGTAGCTAGGTCAACAAGGGCCCCAGTGCAAAAAAAATATTTATTTTGGGCCCTTAGGACAGTTGGGCGACCTTTTTTTTGCTTTGTGTTGCTGGTAGGGGCCCTCTGAGCTGAGGCTGGGAGCCCCTGAGTTGTGCTTGGGGGCCCCCTGAGCAGTGGTTGGGGGTCCCCTGTGCAGTGAGAGCCTCATAGTGAGAAGGCTCCTTGTGTCTCAGGCACCCCCTTAAACAACGGGGTAGAGCTAAAAAAAAAGGTCGCCAGTTTGCCGTGAAGGCCCGTGGCCCCTCTGAACTGCGCTTGGGACCCCCCTCAGGTATGCTTAGGGGCCTTCTGAGCGTAGGGGCCCTGATACTTGTTAAACTCACAGCGTATAGTGATACTGAGTCAATAAATCGTCAGTAATTATGAATTATTTTCTTGCAACCGTTGGCGTAAACCAACGATTGAGAAGAAATAAAGCTCCTATTTTGTATGATAATAGATTTAAATTCAAACTTAAAATACCCTAATACAGAACTATTGGCGCAGTCTTTATGCACAATGTGTACTTTGCTCATAATTTAAAATTGCGATCACAAAATCTTTTGCGTGCAATATAAGAACAACCAGTAAAAGAAAATGTAACTATTTCTGAATTTATGGATCTAGAGGAGACAGAAGAAGAAACAGAAAATTCCGACACCGACCGAACTAGTATTGGTAGTGCTGATACTAGTGAATGTGGTACTGACGTAGAGGATGAATAAACTTATGTTACCTACATAGATACATTTATGAATCATTATGTAAGACATATATGGTTCAGTAAGTTCCGTAAATAAAACTATAATCTATCAAATATATTGTTTTCTGAACAAAAAAATAATTTAGAAAAAAAACAAGGGTGCTAGGTTTTTTTTCATGTTTTTTTTCACAAAGCTGAAAAAAAAGTGTTTTTTTTTTTTCAATTTGTAACACTAGTCAATACCGGTTTCAAATGCGGCAACTATAAGAAAATTTTTCCAGGCTTTTATAATTTGGTCTAAAAGCTCGAATAATCACACAAGCATGTCAAAGCAGAGATACAAATTAAAATCTGAGTCAAAATTTGTCTTGTGGCGAATTTCATAATTATGTTATAAAAATGATATATAACACTGAATTCAATTTTAATTTTAAAAAAACTACTAAGAATAAATAAATACTTAAAATTGAACTTGAAAATACATTATTTCTATAATTTTTGTTACTAATCGTAATCAACAAGTCTTACTGTTATTACAATATTTAGTAATAAGGTTCATAGTTCCTATAATTACCCTGTCCTCCATTAATTTAAAAAATAACTTGAATTATATAAAAACGTATTTTTTGAGTAGTATCCCGATTTGTAGCCCCGAATCCCGATTTTTTTTACCCTCCGTCCCGATTTTTAACTATCTGGACCTGGCAACACTAGTTACAACCCAGACACGTTACGGTATACATTAGATTAGCAAATCTATAGTTCCAAATTAGATATCTCGGTGAGCGATAATGCTCTGACCTCGCATTCGAGAGGATTCAGGTTTGAATCCCCTTCCGGCAATCCAGATTTTGGTTTTCCAGGTTTTCCCCAAATTACTCCAGGTGAATGAAGGGATGGTTCCTTTAAAACGCTAATGTCGAATTGCTTCCCATTTCTTACCCCCAGTTCTTTCCAGCCTCTAATGACCTCGATATCAACGATACGTAAGCCATAAGCAAAACTAGCTGTCTCTTCACATACAGACAGTTTGTGTTAGTTAACCGCTTCTATACGTCTTCATGCCAACATAAAATAACCGTCGCCACTAGACGCGTCTGACCTAGCGTGGTGGGTGAGCGGTTAACGCTCTGGCCATTCGGGAGAATGGCGGTTCGAATCCCCGTCCGGGCATCCAGATTTGGGTTTTCCATGGTTTCCACAAATCATTCCAGTCGAATGCCGGGATGCCTCTTTCAAAAGGCAAGGGCCGAATTCCTTCCAGTTCCTTGTCCCTAGTCCTTTCCCGCCTCTAATGACCTCGACGACGACGAGGCGTAAAGCTATAAGGGAAAAAAAGTAGACTCGTTTTAAATATAAGACTTTCAGACTATTATGAAAAATTTGCATGGATTATTTCAGTAGTACGAGGCGTAAAGCTATAAGGGAAAAAAAGTAGACTCGTTTTAAATATAAGACTTTCAGACTATTATGAAAAATTTGCATGGATTATTTCAGTAGTTTTTTTAAAAAAACTTCTCTATTTCTGTTGGCTCTTTTGAGTTTCCGCAAATTAAAGTAGACTGAAGTTTCTATTGAATACAGCCGCTCACCGTTTAACACTTGCTACTCCTTTTAACTACGCCACCATCTGTACGCATTTAAGATGATTCGAAAATTAAGAAAGGCGAAGAGTATACATGGCTGACCCTGTGTGTGCCAGTAATAATGTTAGAAAATCCGTGAGAAACGCTTGGAAACCTCGATTTTTACAGTGAAGAATATCCATGGTGAACGCTACTGATACAAGCAGAACGAAGCAGTCAGTATTCGGAGAAAGAGCAGTGGCGACCATCCGCTGTTGAAGGTCGGCGCAGCCTGATGGCAGTTCACTCGCTCCGGCAGAGTGTGTTTTCCTGTAGCAATTTGACGTCGCATTACCGCCATCAACAACTGTGTGGGCTGCGCGGCGACCTCTAAAGGGTAGGGACGTAGTGGTGACGCAGCCGCAAACACTGCCATTTAGCAGCCGGCCTCGCGCAACTCAGCTCTCCCCCTAATAAACCGCTCCAAGTGCCGACTTGGTCCACGACTTAATGCAATTTTTGACCCCACTTTGTCGGAGCGAGGCCGCAGGAAAACGCTGTTGGTCAGAGAACTCTCTGTTGAGGCTGCCTATTTAGATGCCTACAATGAAGTGGACACCCAAATAAGCAGCGAGAGGTGTGTGTGGCCTTTCGCAAAGCCTTGACTTCAAAACTGGAAAACATTTGTGTCATGTTTTCCAACTTCGAGGTATATTTCAGTGGAAGGGGAACAGCTGCAAAGAAAAAAGTGTGTGGACTATGGCGGTAATCGCTGTGATACTCTTTGTCAATGTCGAGATCATTAGAGACGGGAAATGACTTGGGGCAAGCAACACGGACATCTGAAGGAACCGTTCTGGCAATCGCCTGGAGTGATTCGGGCAAACCATTCAAAACTCAAATCTCGATGGCCAGACGAGGATTCAAACCCGCGTCCTCCGGAACACGAGGTTAGAGCATTAACGCTCACCCACCACGCTCGATAGGGGAGAATGAATCTGGAATTTAACTGAACAGATTCATTGTTAGTTGTCGAACTTCAGTCTATGTAACATTCGTTTGGCATATGTAAAGTTACTTGTAATTATTACAAACGTATTAAAAAAATTAGCATTTAAAAGATTAATAACTGCGAAAGTTACGCTTCTCCATCAGACCTGTAAGGGAATATTCACTGCACCACATAGAAAGAAGTACCTTTGTTCAGATTGAATTCCTTTGTACCCAATGAAAAAGAAGAGCTGAACCGAAACTCCTGAGTATTTTGCTTGAAGTTACACTATATTCACAACAATTTGATTTTTCTGGCCTGCAGGTATTCTACTTCCATTAATTACCACAGTTTAATTTATTTATTTCACTTTCTACGTCAATAACTTGTTCACTATATGCCTCTTCAAATAATTCCTTAAAACTTCGCTGTTACACTCGGTTCATTATTCAGCGCAGTCGCAGGCTTTGCCCAAGTATGTGCTCACACCTCCTGCTCCAAAATTCCATTGCTTCTATCGTCACCTTTCTTGTCGGTTCTCCAACTACTATTCCCAACCCTATATCTAACAACACTTCCAACAGCACCAGAGATTGCATCAACCGTGAGCGTGCGACGTCCGGTGAAACTACAATACCACTAACCTATGCCTACAAACGAATATATAGTCAATTATCATTTTACTTAAGTATTCACATTTAATGCTTATTTGTTCTCAAGTGTGAATAGAAGAGTTCATTTCAGCATGTATTTCCAAAAGTTTTAGCCGCGTAACTCTTGCCTATCCAATACAAATCTTGTTTTATACATTTCGAAACTGAATAAGGTTTCTTCCTGTCCATATGGGCATCTTCGTGTTGCAGTTCTTACTTGCACTAATGCCATCGCACTAGGCACCCATCATTGGAAACGCAAGGTATTCACCTGGTTCTTGTGTTATTATGACTGGATAAAACAGCCAGCAGGAACCGTATTGTTTCTTGTTCCTCATTAGCGGTGACCATTCTAAAGTCACCGACTAAGTCGTCTGTCTGATAGGAACTGTACAACAACTAAGCTCTCCATCTATACTGTACACTCGGGCTAGTGTTCTGCAGATTGCGGTATTGAGCAACGACGCTCGTGACTCATCCTCGGCGCCATCTAGTTCTAACTTTGCCAATGTTACTCTTGTCAAGCAAGTCGCCGAAGTATTGATTCCAGTATTTTCATCTATTTCATGGCCTCGGGAGATGCAACAGTATAGGAACGTACTTCAAACTGCACTTAATAAATAACCATTTTTAGGATAAAATTTGTCCTACCGATATTTGACTTTATCGCTCCTTGAACGCTTTATTTCTTTCGCTAATGAAAAAACGCTCATGTCTACTGGCACTGAAGCTACATAGGGTTTGTTTTTCAGCTGACATTCCATTTCATATATTAACAACTGAGGCCACATATAACATCTTTATATATGTATGAATGGGTGTTTATTTGTGACAACTAGGACACCGGTAACCCTTCGTTTAGGATCAAATTTGCTTTAGATGTGTACACATCCGTGTTACAGCTAGGGAAGCTCGTCATAGAGAACACCTACGATAGCGTGCTGTGCCAGAGGTTAAGTTCTCGTTAAGGGCGTTTGAAAATCCCCGCCAAAACAGAGATTCGATCTCCAGTCAGATGTCTTAACCACTGGCCCATCAGGCCGCTTATACCTTCAGCATAATCAATAAAAACTAATGATATTGAAGATGATGCAAAGAGAATGTGAAGAGAGGTATTGATTGATACGTAATTTTTTCATAGAGTTAAGCATTAAACTGGATATATCCAGAAGTGTCGAGAGAACACAAAAATGACAAAGAGTTTTTAGAGTACGGCTTGTCGGCGCGTATAATGTCTATATGTATTAGTGCAAGAGTAGAAGATAGATTCTATTCTTTCACTATTCGACTGTGTTAAGTTTTTGGTCACCTCTCTACTGATATTCTATCTTAGGCCACTTTTACACGATGCTAGTTGGCTAGAACGAGTGTAGTGTATTGCTGCGTCCGCAGCACTGGATAGTACACTCTCCTCTTGTGAACAGGTACAAAACAGCCAGTTGACTGAGGATAGTGGACTCAGTTCACGGCCAACTTTTGGCGTGCGATTTCGACAAACATGATGGCGACAACTGACAAGTCGCGTAATCGGAGTGAAGCAGAGGCATTCAAATATTTAGAACTGAATGAAAGTGAGGAAATTTTGTGGAATTTTAAGAATAAAAATTATAAGAACAAGGATTTTAGAGATTCTTCTATAAAAAAACTGCTTCATAACGGTATCATTTTTTTATGTATCGGCAAAAATATTGCACAGCAGTTCTTCAAATTGAGATACAGTTAGTATTCAATGATGTAACTCTCTACATTTTCACTTGCAACTTTATTTAAAAAAAAGGCGCTGAAGTATTTAAAGCGTTTGTTTTTATATCCTCTCTTTTAACCATTTTCTACGTTTTATTTTGTTATTATTTATACCATTCAAAATTATAATTAACAAATTAGCTATGATGTTAATTCCTTCTTGTAATATGGACGTACTTTCAAGAAGATCAATGTGTATGAACAGAGAACTGTCCGACAGTGGACTGTCGTCAAATTATTACTAGCGCGCTAGTTTACTCACTTTCCCCGACCACCGACGATCCGGCCAACTGTCGTTCCAGTCAACTCGCATCGTGTAAACGCAGCCTTACACTATGCACGACTGATGATGTTAGGCGGGTGCCATCAGCCATTTTAAAATTAACTTGCGACGTTTGCGTAAGTTCAAATCCCTTCCAGTATTACATTCGCATGGTAGGCATGTATCTTTACCTTAACCCTAGGCATTTTTCGACTGAAAATTAAGGCGTCTCAAGCAGCCACTAATTCTTCTCTCTGTTTTCTGCGAATAGAAGGTTAGCTTACAATCTTCATTTCCAACTAACTCTTCTCTTTCATGTTTATAAATTTTTACTATGGTATCTTGATATTTCTATGAATAATAAACTATAAATCACTCTCGATACTTCATACCGTACTTCATTAACTTTTCGTCATTTAACATTAGCAATAGCATTTACGTATCCCTCTTTCCTGATCATTCCATCCAGTATTAATCTTAACGGTTTTAGTATAGAACCAGTTAATTCCCTTGTTAATCTGCAGGTTGCATTAATTGCTTACAGGATGTGATGTAGTTAACCAGTAGTAAGTGTTATTCGGTTTGCGGCTACATGCAGTAGAGATTTCAGGCAATTTTGGATTCGTGAAACTCAAAAAACAAATGTGTTTTGTTGGCAAACCTAATCAAATAATACAAATAAACTTTCGTAATAGTTTGAAACTCTTATATTTAAAGATATAATTTATTTTTTAAACAAGCAAACTGACTGACATTTAAACTAAAATAAATTTATGAGAAGATTCCATGACAAACAATGTTAACTACGCATTTATTCTACTCCGTTGCTGACTCAACTGTTGGATTCAAAAAATTTTCTAACAGTTACGTAAGCACTTCAAAAACGTTATCTGTACTCATATTAACTGAAAGCCCTAATTGTGTCTCCATGAATAGTTTCTTACGAGTTGCGCAACACGCGTCTCTAGCAATTAAAAATTATTCTCTGAATGTATATTTCCCCCAGAGTAAAAATCATCTGAGTATCTTCAATCTTCTGAGTAATAAATGTCGCTTAATTTAGTGACTGCAAATAATTTAAATTATTTGTATTAAATATGGCCCAGTCATTCAATTTTCGCTCATCTTCTTCACTCTAACCTATCTTTTTTTTATGAAACGAACAATTTATATCTGAAATAAAGCTTTGCTGGATCGAGTCTGAATATAGTTAAAATGAGTCTCTACTATACATTAAACGTTGCCGTAGTTTTCAGATACTGAAATTAATTACCAAGACTCCAGACAATATTCTGCGCCTCACTGATTTCCTGAAAGACGTTACGACAGCAAACAACACTCGACCGAAACTTTACTAACTCTCCATCAAACGACGAACGAATTCAGTTACCAAGCATGCCAATGTTGCACTCCCAGTAAGGACTTCGGTTCTCTACTTCTTAATTATCTACAGCTGCCATACTCTCCCTCTATGACTGTTAGGTGATGAAAGGCTCGCCTTATAGCCGCTAGGCTCTATGTATTAATTTTCTCATGTTTCTCTGTCTTGCGCATCCCGACTGACGTGTCGTCAGGTGCGGTTTTTTTACTAACACTTCTGATCAAACTATTTTCACCTGCAACAAATATAAACATTGCGTTATGTGTTAATTACACCAAAACTGACTCTAAATACCTCACATAAATACATAAAATTAGTTTGTTCATTATTTTTTTATTATTTTTTTTTTGTCGTTTGGTTTTGAGGGAGTACCTCTTAACCCACGGCTGGTTATATAAAGTTTTATTGAAGTACAATTTTCGCGTATGTTGAAGGATTAGTGTTATAACTGAAAATCCAAAACTATAAAAGCTTTATATTGTATTTTGAACTATTAACCCTGGGACTAATTGATTTGTTGGAACACCAGTTGCTCGCAGATGGATTTACTGCACGCAACACACAAAAAACTCAATCAGAAATAAAGTAGTGTGTTCGCCGTCTCTCTCTCTGTCTCTTTAACGTGTACATTACTCGCTAGTTACGTGTTAGATCCTCCTGGATAGTGGTTTGGTTCATTGTGTGGCCGTAGCGTTCCTCGTATATCTACGGTGGGAGGAAACGAAGGCAAACGCCGGGGGTGCATTGAATTATAGTGTAATATAAATGCAGATTGCATTTTAAACATATTGCAGAGCAGGAGGAGGCAGGCCTTGTGCTCTTCAAAAGCGGATAGGCTTTAGTGTTCCTGCCATGTGATAATGGCATCCGCTCCTGGAGACCCTGATTTCACCCCGTCCTCTGCTTGTGCTGAGGCAGCTGTTTTTATCGGGAATATTTCATCGATGGTATTTCTCTGCAAAGGGGGAAAGTTTTTTTTTTAAAAGAAAATACTACATGGAACGATCAGAAACATCGCTCAAAGAGGACAAAAACTACTTCTTTATAGTTACATGGTTTGCCGTAAAAAGCGTTCTCGGCGTTACTAATTTAATAGTATCCACCTGTAGATTCTTAGTTTTAGCTCATTGTTGACCGGAGGTACTTTTCGAAATAGTTTCAGGTCACTTGTAAAATCCGGAAAAAAATTGGTGCTTGAAATGTATCTACAGTCGTCAATATATATAGGGATCGCCCGCAGACATGTTAACAGTAATTCGCTAAACAAAAATCCATATTGCATTATTTATATTTATCAGCGTGTACTTGCTGTTGAGCAGACGTTGCTGAAATATATTCATTATGCACTCGTTATTCAAAACACTGTGAACTAGCAGATATCTTGCAAATGAATTCATTAGCAGTGTTACCAAAAGGCAAAGCTGGAAAAAAATAAAATTTACAGACAGAGATGTAATTAAGCCCGAATATAAATTTTTTATCTGTCGGCGTTTGTTGTGTTACAGCTTTATGGCTCATTCGTGTCCGTCTCTTTTTTCCTCAAAGGACTTTTCTAATTCATTTTAAGCAAATTAACTACTCATTATCATTCAAGAAATATGTGATTGCAGAGAGCAGATGAACTGAAATTATTGGAGTTGTTAGTCTTAAAACGTTTGATATATTATGCTGTGATCCACTGCATTTAACAAGATCCTATTGAAATTCAATGAATTGTCATCCTACAGCAAGAGTAGATTATTCTTCATAAAGATAATTCCGCTTTGACTAACGGTATTACTCACTATACTGGGTCACTGATTTATTTATAGATATTACGGGACAAACTATTTGCTTTCTATAAAACTTAAACAATTAATTTTTATTTATTAAACCTCAGAGATGCTACAGAGGTGTAGAGTATTTCCTTCCATTTACACTTGTACAATGAAATCAAGCGACAGGGATGCACTATTTAAACGTGATGAGAAATTAAAATCAACCCACGCCAGGGCCACCGGTTATAACCACTTTTTTTCACACTTTGCAATTATTCATCATCCCTCGCACAACTACAAATAGGAGTGGGAATTGTGGTTAACTAGTAATTCCTGTTTTTTTTATTTTTCTTGCATATTTACCTTTTTCATGTCATTAATTAACCTCAAAGGATATAAGCGTTCCAATTCTAAACCAGAAAATGTATAACACAGATTAATTATTTAAATGCAAAAAAATTAATTAATAAGAGTTTAATTTGTTTAGACAAAAATGCATGATCAAAATATAATTCTAAACTTGTAATACATGCGTTACATTTGATTAGCAGACTCATCCCGTGGCCTCAGATCTTCGAGACACTATGGTAGTGTCCGGCGACTGGTCTGGGTTCCTCTAGCGGAAGAAATGTTAATGATTCGGAACGTGGGCAGCCGGGTAGAGATGTTACTGTACGATGCCTGCTCACCAGATTGTGTACCAGGGACCAGCGTTAAATTTTATGATACCCCTGTTTGATCGGTACGTTACAATTGACGGATTCATGTAGTCTTTCGGAAGGCTAGGCGTGAATAGGCCGACACAAGTTTTCACCGTGTCCCCTCCTCTACCTACCTTTACACAACAAAAACTGTAAACTACGCAGCACACTTAACAACAGTCACCTTCGCTCGTCCACCTCATTTAGGTTATAACTTGGAAGGCAGGAACTGACTACGCTAGCTGTATAAAAGGCCTGGACGATGCCTGCCATAGAGAGGAAAGCCACACTTACTTATTTATTCAGCATTTGCAGGGAGTTTAAAAGAAAGCGCATATGGTACAACTGGCTGGAAGTCTCTGAAGAGTAGTTAGGCCACCAAAGTCACAATCCGTACAGCTTATCAATCTGTATACGTCGTGACTATTAGCTTAACCTCGTAATCCTGTCCGGATATTTAAGTATGAAGTGATATCCAAATTAAAAATTGTTCTTACATAATTTAAAGGGAAAACAATGAAGCCTTGCCAGCGGTGGATTCCAATGGCAAGCCCAATAAAATTTCGGCAGAGACGATATTCGTTGGATACAACGTCAGTCCTCTTAACAAATAAGCGTAGTTTAATTAATTATCCGTTAAGGCGCCATCACACTGAATAGCAGAGATAGAACGGTACCAGGTTTGGTTACTTGCACCCGCGTACCGGCTGCCTTAACTGCAATTTTAGTCGATTTTTCACAAACACCAAGGCCAATACGAGGACGGAACCCGTTCTCTGTCTCACAAACTACATATTACATAAACAAAAAAATACATTTACCGCACACAGAACGTAGTTGTAAGTTTTGCAGAAAGAAGAAAACACATCCGCTTGCACATAAGACTACGACAGTTCTAGCAAATTGGAAGTCTGACTTAGCTTTCAAAATTGGTACAAGTCTCTGGAAAGAGAAACTGAACGGGCTGACCCATGAAAGTAGAAAAAGTTCATAAAAAATACAGGGCGATTGAGTAGGATCAGTAAATATTGAAGGAGGTGGCAATATGAACGATATTAGGTAAAAAAAAAAAATCATATAAACATGTATTCCATTTCCAATCGTTTCAGAGATACCAACAGGTGCTGGAATGTTACGCATAAAATAAGCCTCAGAAAATGATCAAGAGCCACAAATAACTTATTGAAGTACTTTACTCAGGCAAAAACACACGCATATTTTACAACAGTTTAAATAAAATGTTTGAAAATTCCATCCTCTACTTCAATATACTTTGCAGCTCTCTTCGCAGCAGTAGGTGTAACTCTTCTAAATACATCTTGGTATACTTTTATGAGGGTAGCAATTTTTATAATGCGAGCGAGTAATTCGTCTCTTGTGCTTAATTTTTCTTGGTACACTGCATCAAACTGGACCAGCTGCCAGAAGATGGCTTGAATCCCTAGATATAGCTATCTGATTAACATGTATTTGGCATCAGGGCCGCATTTAGGCATAGGCTATCTAGGCTGTAGCCTATGAGCGTGCACCACGAAAGAGCCCGTACCACATGCAAAATAATAATAAAATAAAAATAATAATCAGTTACGTGCAAAGAAAGTAACCTGTTTCCGAAACGGTTATAGCACCGAAAGTCTTGAAAGGC
>JARYHS010014600.1:0-14845 GCA_031002005.1 Vandiemenella viatica
ACATGAATTTTTTATTCCTGCTGCTGTCCAGGTGTTATGAGATGCATGTTCTTTATTATTTTTGTTTTTAGAGGAAATGCTATATCAAAAATATTTTAATAGCTTGTTAAACATATGAATTTCTCATTTAAATCATCTAATTCAAAAATATTGGCCCATGATTCCATACTTAATAAATAATTGAAGTTTGTAATGTTTTCTTCACTAAATGATCTGGTTTTTTTTTCTTTTTGGCATTGTGATATTTTTTCTTTTACATACATAGTTAGTATCTGAGCCAAGTGATCACTGAAACCTGGGTTGTATACTTCAACTAAGAAACTTTGTTATCTTTGTTTATGAAAATTGAAGGCTGTGTTACTGAATTCTGTGACTCTTGTTGGATTATTTACTGTTGATGTAAACATATGAATAAGGCATTGTGTTAACAAGTCTCTATTTTTTGTTACTTTTTAGATAGTCCACATTGAAATCTCCACATATTATTAAATCAAGATTTGCTTGTAATATTATTTAAGAGTGATTCTAATCTTTGTATGAATAAGTCAAAATTTCCATCGATAGATCTGAACACAAACTATTATCTTTTAAATTTGGGTAGTTTAACTGCTGTGAATTGAAAGTTCTTTCTGTATCAAGTGATTATTATGTACAAAGGAACAAAGATTCATATTCTATATTTTTTCTAAGAAAAATGCATACTCCCCATTTTGGTTATAAGATCTACAATAATTATTAGCCAAGATATAATTTGAAATATTAACATATTGAATCTGTTCATTCTTAAGCCAGTGCTCTGTAATACAAAAACTGAAATTTATCTGATTTGATTATTAACTAGTATCTCTAACAATTGGTTTAATTTGAAATGGATGGAACATTCTGATGATATATCTTTAGTTTATCCCAATATGTGTGGTGCATCGTTTTCTTTTCGTGTTACTGGTACTATTATAACACTTGTCTTTTTGTACAGAACTCTTGTCATGCTTTTGCCAGACCTTTGACAAAGGTCTGGCTTCTTTTACAAGTTTCCCTGGTTCTGACATCTTAATTCCCGATCATTCTGATAGTGGCAGGGATTCAATGTTTTACTAAATTTCAAATTTACAATCGTTGTGATTTCGGAACTTACATAATCTTTACCTAGCGAATTTAAGTGTAAGCCATGTCGTGTATGTGAAAACCTATTTAAATTACTTATGTCTAATACGTGGAATTTTGAAAATGTTTGCATAATTCAGCATTTTGAAATTTACAAGAATCTTTCTAAATTTACACATGATTTTTCCATTAAATCGTGTCTGTATGGAATATTTTCAAGGACTACGTTAGGAGTTAGGATGGCAAATGAGCCAGCTTCCATTGCTGGGTACACTGTTGCTAATAAGTTTTATCAGGAATAATTTTGGGTGCTTCATGACTTTTAATGTGAATATTGTGTCCATTGTGAATGTTTCCCATTCAGCTAAACTGCAGTCTTCGTAAAGAGTTCAAAGTTCGATACACGATCAGTATAAAAAAAAAAAATTGGAATTATGATATCAACAACTTGATCTATCCTGTTTGACAATAACTCAGTAGAACTATATTTTGTGGTGGAATTTCATTTTATTCACTACCTTTTGAAACTGTTGCTTCTTTATAGTTCAAGTTTTAACTATTAAAATATTAAAAGTGAGCTGCTAACCATCTTAGTAAAAGAACTTTTCACATTGTGACATTTTAGAGAGTTTGATAGACTGAACATAGCTGCTGTTAATATCTACTTCTACTCAAAGATAGACATTTTTCTTACAAAACATCAAGTATACATAATTACTTAAAATACATATTTAAATGTGAGATTAACACAGTTGTACAATATTTCAGTTTAAGATCTAATTCATACCATTTGGCAATGGAAGTGTGCACAGCTACGTTTATAGCATGACTTGCTCTTCACTTTGGATTATTTTATCCCTCAACCATGCTACTCAGTTCTCCAAAGCCTTGGTATGTGCACACTTCCTGCCAAATTGTCATTCCTCTCTGCTTGAATAAGGTTTTAAATGGAGACTGAGCATGGTGGTGATCTATAACACTCAGACCTCTCATTCAGGAGGAGGCAGGTCTGGATCATTGTCAGGCATCTAGATTTGAGTTTTCCATGATTGTCTGAAATCACTCCTGCCAATACTGGGATAATTCCTTCAAAATATGATGGTTGAATTCCTTCCCATCCTTGCACCCCGTCCTTTTTGCCTCTAATGACCTCAATGAGACATACAGATACAAGTGATAATAATAATAATTCATTTTGTGAGTTTGTCCTGCCCTCATGCCTCCATCTATGGTAAGTGATGGGTTATTTTCCTTGTTATTTGCAATTTACATTGCCTAAAGCTATTTACTTTTTGTAGTATCATTACACATCTAAGATTTATTTTATTTGGTGTATTTCAATTTTAGGCCACCATTTCGTGGTAGTGACCACTTGAAAACTTACAATATGATTCTAAAGGCATTGAAGCTGTACACTTTCCCAGGTTTGTGTCAAAGTATGCCAGAACTTAATAGCCGTCTCTGCCGAGCAGTTCCAGCTGAAAGGCTGGGCTATCAAAAGCTGGAATTTCAGACATAAAAGACACAAGTAAGTCATGAGACATTTCTGTTATCTCATTTTCTTTTTAAAAAAATAATAATAAATAGCTTTCTGCTCTTTCCTCTTTGTGTTTACTACCTTTAACCATTATCAGTTGAAACGGTTTGTATATTGGTACTTATATTTTGATTTTAGTTTCACTTTTTTTAAATCTGAGATATTCCTTGTTTTTGTCATGATCAGTGATTGTTTATTACTATTTCCTTTTTACAATAAAATCTTAATTTAAAAGATTGGAGATAAATTTAAGACAGAAATTGCAAGATGAAATACAAAAAAAAAGAGATGAAATACAAAAGCCATACCATGTTCAAAAACTATAAGATTTGAAAATCTTGATTTGGGAAACAGGAGGCATAGCACATACATGCACAGACTTAATAATAGCAGAAACTGTGATAAATTGTAGCACTATATACAAGAATCAAATTTTTAACATTCTTCACATATCATGCTTATTATTATTAAGAGAGATTTTCCTCGCTAAATAGGTTTTACTGACATAACAATAAAAAAACTCAATACACAGAAATTTACTTCATATTCTAAAAATACGAGGGTAATTCGGAAAGAAACCACCATTCTAGCATTGCACTAGTAGTCGTGCGTGGAGCGCCACCATTTTCACATCTGCATGTTCCGCTATTCAGTAAGCATCCAGCTTCGACAATACGAACCTCCTTCTTTTGTGCATTAAAACATGCGCGCTGCAATAGAAAATCCTGCAAAATGTGAAGTGAGAGCTATAATAAGATTATTTTGGCGCAAAATGTTTCAGACTTTCTGAACAATTCCACAAATTTCTCGTACGGTTTTGTATGAGGTTTGTAACCGATTAATTAGGCTACTGGAAGTTCTGTGCTAGGTGGGTGCAGAAATTGCTTACAGAGGTCCATAAAACAATCAAATGGGCTCTGCCTTAAATTTCCTTTCACGCTATGGCACGAAAGGAGAAGACATTTTGAAGAGGATTGTGACTGGTGATGAAACGTGGGTGGCATACATAAATGCCGAAACAAAAAAACACTCGATGGCCTGGAGCCATAACAATTCTCAATGCAGCCGAAGAAAGCCCGCCAAACATTTTAAACAAGAAAGGTTATGACTACAGTTATTTGGGATGCCGAGGGAATTTTACTCGTTGAATTCATGGAACGTGGTGCCACAATCACTTCAGATGTCTACTGTGAAACTTTGATGAAACATAAGAGAGCCATTCAAACAAACGTCATGGTAAGCTGTTTGGTGCTGTGTTTTTGCATGACAATGCTCATCCTTACAGTGCCCATAAGACTCAAGAGCTTCTTAAGCAATTCAAACGGGATGTTTTTGATCATCCCCTTACAGCCAAACTTGGCGCCTAGTGATTTCATCTCTTCACTCACATGAAGAAGTGACTTGAGTTGCAGCACTTGGAAGACAACAAGAACTTCAAAATGCTGTGAAAGATTGGCTACTTGCTCAGGCAGCTAAATTTTATGAAGAAGGAATTTGTAAATTAGTGAAATGCTATGAAAAAGCTTAGATTTAAATGGTGAACGTGTTGAAAAACAGTATAAAGCTGTAGTTTTAAGGTGTATATAATAAAATATTTTTACTATCCAAGTTTTTTATTTAACCAAACAGAGATTACTTCTGAATTACCTTCAAATTTCTCCAGACAATTTGATCTTTTGCACCAAATCTTCTCATTGCTTTTGTACACTTTGGAATCATGTAAACTGGTCATCCTCTTTTCCTCCTTCCTTTAACTTCCATTCCTGTACCTGTTTTGGTATCCTAGTGTCTTCCATACTTCTTACATGGCCATACCGTTCCAATCTTTTATGTCATACCTTCATACATTTCTTCTTTCAGTTCCATGAGCCTTATTATTTCAGTATTCCTTACTTGGGGGTAAGGGTTTGGGAGAGACAATACTAGTCTTTTCCAACCAAATGTCAACCTCTCCTTCACGTGGTGCACCCTGTTTGCACGGACGAGGCTCTGGCGACTGAAAGATTCCCGGTATAAGAAGTCACCCACTGCTTGCCAACGGCCTCCGAAAGGAGGGCGGAAGAGCGGGGAGTGGTTCAATGCACCCTCTTGCCCTTGGGGTTGGAAACGGCCCCTAAAGGCGGATGAATCAGAAATGATCAACGGCATGGGGATGCAGAAGGCAACGGGAAACCACTGCATTAAAGACCCAAAGGGTATCCCGAGGACATGTAATCCTCTCAAATTACATATATCATGATGGCTTCTTCCTGGGTAAAATATTCCGGAGGTAAAATAGTCCCCCAATCGGATCTCCGGGTAGGGACTGCTCAGGGAGGAGTCATCAGAATGGATAGAAACATTCTACGAGTCGCAGCGTGGAATGTTAGAAGTCTGAATAGGGCAGGTAGGTTAGAAAATTTAAAAAGGGAGATGGAACAACTTAAGTTAGATGTTGTTGGGATTAGTGAGATTAAATGGAAGGATGCACAGGATTTCTGGTCTGGGGAACACAGGATAATTAGCACACAAGCTGTCAATGGAGTCACTGGTGTAGGATTTGTAATGAACAAGAAAGTAGGGAAACGGGTGAGTTATTATGAACAGTTTAGTGACAGGATTATTTTGATGAGGTTAGAAACAAAGCCCGTCCCAACCACATTAGTACAAGTATATATGCCAACGTCACAGGAAGATGATGAAGAAATAGAAAAAATATACGCTGAAATTGAAGAATTAATCCAATATGTGAAAGGGGAGGAAAAATCTAATAATCATGGGGGATTGGAATGCAATAGTGGGAGAAGGAAAAGAGGGGAATACTGTAGGAAGTTTTGGTCTAGGAGAAAGAAATGAACGAGGAAGCAGGTTGCTAGAATTTTGTGAAAGATATAAGCTAGTAGTGGCGAACACACTGTTTAAGAACCATGCAAGAAGAATATACACCTGGAAACGTCCTGGGGATACAGGCAGATATCAGCTAGATTATATCATGGTCAAACAGAGATTCAGGAATCAAGTTCTAGACTGTAAAGCGTACCCAGGAGCAGACATAGACTCGGACCATAATTTGATAGTAATGAAGTGCAGGCTGAAATTCAAGCGAATAAGGAAGCAGCATAAGCAGAACAGACTGGCGGTGAATAAGCTGAAACAATCTAGCACAAGAGAAAAATTTGCAGAAATGGCAGACTTAGGTCTAAGAAGTAACAGTGAAAAGAGCTCAACCGAGGGACGAATGGAATGCATTAAAGACCGAAATAATGAAAGCTGGCAAAGAGACATTAGGCTTTAGGGAACAAGCTGCCCGAAAACCTTGGATCACAGAAGAAATTTTGGAGCTGATGGATCAGAGGAGAAGGTACAAAAATGCTCAGGATGAAGCAGGAAGAGAGCAGTACACGCAATTTAGAAATCAAATAAATAGGAAATGCAAAATAGCAAAAGAAAAATGGCTACAAGAAAAGTGTGAAAGAAGTAGAAAAGGAAATGGTCATAGGAAAAGTAGATGTTGCATATAGAAAGATCAAACAGAATTTTGGAGAAATGAAGAAAAGAGGTATGAACATTAAAGCTGCCGATGGGAAACCTCTTTTAAGCTCAGAAGATAGAGCTAACCGATGGAAGGAATACATTGAGAAACTATATGATGGGGACGACTTGAACAATAGTGTATTGGAAAAGGAAGGTGACGTCGACATTGATGACTTAGGAGATCCTGTTTTGAGAACAGAATTTAATAAAGCTCTGAATGACTTGAAAGCAAATAAGGCAGTTGGAATTGATGAGATCCCTGCAGAACTTCTTAAATCTCTAGGAGAGGAAGGGATCGAAAGATTATTCAAGCTGATATCAAAAAGTTATGAAACAGGAGAAATTCCAACTGATTTTAATAAAATATCATCTTCACAATTCCAAAGAAAGCACAAGCCGACAAATGTGAGAATTATGGCACCATTAGTCTAACATCACATGCTTCAAAATTACTGACCAGAATATTATACAGAAGGATGGAAAGGGTAGTAGAAGAGATAGTAGGTGAAGATCAGTTTGGGTTTAGGAAAAATCGCGGTTCAAGGGAAGCAATTCTGTCTTTACGATTAATACTTGAAGGGCGGATCAAGAAAAACAAAGATACTTTTATGGCATTTGTTGATTTAGAAAAAGCTTTTGATAATGTTAGGTGGGACAAGATGTTCAAAATTTTAAAGAAGTCAGGTCTAAAGTATCGAGATAGAAGAATACTCTATAAACTATATAAGAATCAAGTGGCTGTAATAAAAGTAGAGAATCACGAGAGACATGCATCGGTTAAAAAGGGTGTGAGACAAGGTTGTAGTCTATCCCCGTTAATATTCAACTTGTATGTAGAAGAAGCATTGAAGAAAGTCAAAGAAAAATTTCCATGCGGCATAAGTTTTCAGGGAGAAAAAATCAGTATGCTACGATTTGCTGATGACATTGTCTTGTTAGCAGAGAGGGCTGAGGATATTGAGAAGTTATTGAATGGCATGAACAAAATACTGAAGGAAGATTTTGGACTGAATATAAATCGAAGTAAGACAAAAGTAATGAAATGTAGCAGAAATGATACCAATAGTAGCAGATTAAATATAAAAATAGGATCGGATGCTATAGGAGAAGTGAGTGAGTTCTGTTACTTGGGAAGCAAAATTACAACCGATGGCCGAAGCAGGAATGATGTTAAAAGCAGAATAACACTAGCAAAAAGAGCCTTCATGAAAAAGAGAAACCTTTTAGTTTCAAATATTGATCTAGGAATTAGAAAGAACTTTTTTAAAACTCTATGTGTGGAGCAGAGCACTTTATGGTAGCGAAACATGGACTTTAGGAATACCGGAAAGAAAGAAACTTGAAGCATTTGAAATGTGGTGTTACAGAAGAATGCTAAAAATTAGGTGGACAGACAAAGTAAGAAATGAACGAGTTTTGGAAATGATGGGTGAGAAAAGAAGTTTATGGAAGAAGCTTACAGGAAGAAGAGACAGGCTTTTAGGTCATATTTTGAGACATGCTGGATTGGTTAATTTGTTAGTGGAGGGAACAGTCGAAGGTAAGAACTGTAGAGGTAGACAGAGATTAGAATATATGAAGCAGATAATTGAGGACGTGGGTTGTAAGGGGTATGTAGAAACTAAAAGGTTAGCACAGGATAGGAAGGGATGGAGGATTGCATCAAACCAGTCTAAAGACTGACGACAGCAAAAAAAAAAAAAATCTATTAAGATGACTCTTCTTTGCATTTATCTTCATCCAATTTTAGCAACCCAACTAGATATCCTGTCCAGATCACCGTGCAGCTGTTTACAGTCCTCTACCGTTTTGATCCTTTTATACAGCATTATATCATCTGCAAATATTCTAAAATCTGATACTAAACAATCAACACAATTATTCATTAGAATAATGAATATCAATGGTCGCAATACGCTACCCTGCGGCACACCCATTTTTACTTCCACTTCTATTGATAGTGCATTTCCTACTCTAATTTTCTGTTTTCTACCTTTCAAAAATTCTTCAACCTAGTAAATCACTTTCTCATCCACTCCAATAGTTTTTACCTTATTTACTACCATTTTATGGCTCACTCTGTCAAAAGCCTTTGAAAGATCTAGTGCTACACTATCAATTTGGACTCCCTTGTCCATTTCATATGAAATATCGTTCATATATCCCACCAACTGAGAGTCTCATTAATAACCTAGACTAAAACCATGTTGCCTACTTGAAAACCACTTACGCTCCTCACATATATTTCTGATGTGGATGCATATCAATCTCCCCATTAATTTACCTACCACTGATGTCATGCTGATCGGCCTGTAATTTAGGTAATTTGTTATTGCTTTTGATGGGAAAGGACTGTACATTAGAATACAAGAAGGAGATGACCGATGGCGTGGGTTTCAATATGTATGTTGGGATTAAAACATTAGCTCAGAAAAAAAAGAGATGGAGGATAGCTTCAAATCAATATTTCCCTCCTCTAGCGACAGGTGGTGCTGTTGACTAGACAGATTTACTTTCCATTGTTTCTAGATCCTCGTTCTGAGGCAATGTGCGTCAGTGAGGTTACAAACTGTCATGCCACTAGCGTTGCCAGGTGTACCGATTTGCACGGGACGTCCAGATTTTCAGGGGTCTGGAGACGCGTCCCGATTTACCATCGATCGGGACGCCAAATGTCCCGATTTTTTTAGCTAACCCATCTCTTGTAGCAAAAAATGAAATCGCTTGTCCACGTCAGACACATCGCACCCAACCAGCAGTGCTTTCACGGCTTAGGGGTCAACTGACCCCACTAACCTGCACATTGTGCCAAAAACAGTTTAGCATGTTTTATGGTTCCAAAAATGACAAAGCAAAACACCAGAAATGTAATGAAAACAAGGAAAAAGAAGGGAGTGTCAGTTTAACAAAATCGCAGAAAATATTTTTTACGGCAATCTGATGAGCATCCAAGAATCAAGAAGAAGTGCTTAAGTTACAAAGACATTCCACTCGGTTAAGCACTCCTTGTCATTCAGTTCATTTTGTTGTCAATCAAGACTCGATCGCACTTTGCATAATGATTCTAAAATTGCTGACAAAGTGGAAGAACAAAGGCTATTGGGATTGCACCTAATCAAGAAGCTATCGAAACGATTCAAAATGATATATTTCATACTGTTGCTAATGACGCCTCCAATCACGGTAGTAGACTACATACATTTTTTTTTTGCTGATGGTAAGATTTTACAGCCCAACCACAAATTCAAAAACTTGAGTTTTATGAAAACGCGAATGAAGCTCCATCAGCCACATACAAAAATTTAGTGACACGACTGAAACAGTATTTATAGTAAACATGCAGGCAACACAGATGTGAACTTTAGGTGCCGCAATTCAGATTTTCCAATTACTGCACCACAGTAATAATCAAATTATATCAGCGGCATGTCCCGCACACATTTTGAGTAACAGTGTAAAATATGCCCCGTGTATGAGGAGATTTTAACTGGAGAATTTCATCCTGAAACTTTAGTCATTTCTCATGCCAGATGAGCTCAAGCTTTAAAAAACTTGTGCGAGACGGATGAATCTGAATATTGCTTTCATGGCATCAGTACCGGTTTCAAACGCGGCAGCTGAATCCCAGATTAATATAATTAGGTCTAACAGCTGGAATAATCACTCCATCATCTCAAAGCAGTTAAAACCAGTTTCATTTAACCAATTTTATAATTGCGTTATAAAAAACTATGATAAAAGCAATGAAATCTAGCACTAAATACAATTTTAATAATAAAATAAATAAGTACTTTAGTCAACAAGTCTCACTATTACTATAATATTTAGTAAGATTCATAAGTTCCTATCATTTTACAGATAAATGTCTATTGAAATTACCCCTGTCCTCCATAAATTATAAAAATAAACGTGAACCAAATTTAAAAAAAAAAACTTTTTTTTTGGAATTGTCCCGATTTGTAACCCGGAATCCCGATTTTTTTTACCTTCCGTCCCGATTATTAACATCCTGGACCTGTTAACAGTACATGCCACCCATACACAATAACTATGCACACCTAATGTTTCGAAAGTACATCATTTCCGAATTCTACTCAAAATCTGCGCCCTATTTTTATTGGTTTAACCCGTTGATGTACTACACTATTTTTTGTATATGAGTTGCAGGCATCCAGATTTGGGATTACTCCATGCTTCCCCCCAATCACTCCGGGCGAATTGCGGGATGCTTCCTTCGAAAGGCCGTGGTCGAATGCCTTCCCGTTCCTTGTTCTCAGTTCCATCCCGCCTCTAATGACCACAACGTCGACGAGGCGTAAAGACATAAGTAAAAAAAAAAAATCAAGTCAGAGAGTAGCTATGGTTAGTTAGATTTAATGCCCTGTGT
Source organism: Vandiemenella viatica (assembly GCA_031002005.1). Classification (NCBI taxonomy): domain Eukaryota; kingdom Metazoa; phylum Arthropoda; class Insecta; order Orthoptera; family Morabidae; genus Vandiemenella; species Vandiemenella viatica. The sequence goes on from JARYHS010014600.1 coordinate 10,542, forward strand.
AACTCGATTTACGTCTAAAATGTTTAGGTGCCTCTCGATATAAATAAATAGTTTGGTTAGGACAGCCAGAGATGATATTCAGTCAAGAAACTTTGAGAGAGAATTTTCTATTATGTCTGCCAAAGTGTGTCATTACAGACGCTGTATCCGAGCGTGATGGCTTTGAATCTCTCTCAGTCATCCCAACTTTGATATTCCTCGATTTCCTGAAAACACTGCAGGTGAATGCCAGGATGGTTCCTTCAAAATGACATCATCAAATTGCTTGCCACGCCTCGTCCCCGCTCCTTACTGACGTCAACATCGACGAGGCTAAAGACCTGAAACCCTAATCACAATATATTAATTAGGAATCTCTCGTCATGGGGCGTCAACTAATTACGTGAGGTGAAATATGGGGGGGAGGGGGGAGGAATCTCACTTCATCTTATTTGGGAACCATCAGACTTGTTAAGAATTGATTTCGATCAATCTCCTGCATATATGTTGAAGGGTACACAGCATGTCTGTGGTGTAGTCGTTTCTCAAAATGCGCCCTAGTTTTTGACATACTGGAGTGCAAATAAACAAAAAATTCTAAATGTCGGGTATATAGTACATTATTGCCTCATTTTATCAAATGGCAGCGTCGTCCAATGCGGTAGGGCGTTAACTTCATTATTTTCTGACCAGAGATAAAATCCCCACAGAATCAAATATTTTTATATATTTTTATCTTCAGAAATTGTCAAGCTTGACCTTTTTATTTTGTTAAAACTTTATTTACGTGCTTTTATTGAGTGAAATAATATTTAAAACAAATCATATTACCTACAATTCAGCGTTATTTTTTTCCTGAAATTCTTTTTTTCGTAATGAATTCATTAATCACAACACAAACCGGCCGCACACCGTTGAAAACTTCATTACAATCAACACGTCATTAAAGTCTCCATTCCTATATTATTATTTCACTTTTTGTTAATAAGTTGTTTTGGTTCGTTTTCAATTGAAATAGTTACTATCCTGTTATTTATTTCACCTTCGTCGTTTCTTTACTTGTATATCATCACGAGGTATTTTAAACGAAATACGTAGCATTGAGAATTTTTTTTTTCTTTCTTTCTTCTACACTCGATTTGTTCCAAAAACAGTTGCGTGTAAATGGGTGAAAATAAAATAGCAGACCTAACCACGACGGAAAATGGATCTCAACAAGGCCATTGAAGAACAAATGACAAATGTTTGTAAACATTGCAAAATTCTTGTGTCAGATTCCAGTTTACTAGCAGATTCGCCTCCTGACTTAATCCCATTGGGTATGGGCGAGTCATATTAGGAAGCCATTGTTGATATATGGGCCGGAATTATGTTTGTTGTATCTGTTATAAGCAATGTGATTTATTTTAAATTTTATTTCGCGCAATAAAAGTGTGTGAACGAAGTGTTAACAAAATAAATAAGTCAAGCTTGACCATTTTCTTAAGATAAAAATAAATAAAAATATTTGATTCAGCGGGGATTTGAGCTCAGGTCAAAAAACTATGAAACCAACACCCCATCGCATAGACCACGCTGCCATTTGATCATAAGGAGCAATAATTTACTAGATACCCGACAGTTAGAATTTTTTTGTTTATTTGAATGCGAATATCTCAAAAACTAGGGCGCATTGTGAGAAATGACTGTACCACACTCATAATATATGCTCTGTACCCTTCAATATACAGGGTGTTACAAAAAGGTACGGCCAAACTTTCAGGAAACATTCCTCACACACAAACAAAGAAAATATGTTATGTGGACATGTGTCCGGAAACGCTTACTTTCCATGTTAGAGCTCATTTTATTACTTCTCTTCAAATCACATTAAACATGGAATGGAAACACACAGCAACAGAACGTACCAGCGTGACTTCAAACACTTTGTTACAGGAAATGTTCAAAATGTCCTCCGTTACCGAGGATACATGCATCCACCCTCCGTCGCATGGAATCCCTGATGCACTGATGCAGCCCTGGAGAATGGCGTATTGTATCACAGCCGTCCACAATACGAGCACGAAGAGTCTCTACCTTCCTGCAATTGGGCCAACTGGCGGTGAATAGAGGAAGTACAGTACATACTAACGAAACTAAAATGAGCTCTAACATGGAAAGTAAGCGTTTCCGGACACATGTCCACATAACATATTTTCTTTGTTTGTGTGTGAGGAATGTTTCCTGAAAGTTTGGCCGTACCTTTTTTGTAACACCCTGTATATGAAGGAGATCGAAATCTGTTCTTAACACGTCTGATGGTCTCCAGGTTAGAGGGGTGGGTACAGCTCACGTGATTAATGGCCGCGCCCTACCCAGCCGGCCTGGCACCGGAGGGTAAGGTTTGTTGTAAGCCCCCGAGGCTGCCGCGTGAGTTGAGTAGTAGGACTGAGTGTTTTGGTGGTGAGGGCCGGCGTTGCGTCAGCGAGTCCCGTACGCTAACGGGCCCTGCAGTCCTCCTGGCGAGGCTCCTCAGTCCCGCTTCAGTCCACCTGTTGATCGCCTCTCCGACACGCTGCGCCGAGGTAGGTCACCAGCGCGTCGCGCCTGCCTCAGCTGCTCCTTACGAGTCCGTTGGTTCGAATCCCCGTCCGATCATCCAGATTTCGGTTTTCTATACTTTCCCAGAATCACACCCGGTGAATGCCGGTAAAATTTTCCAAGATCAATAGCGAACTACTTTCCGCTCTTTGCCTCGATGTCGACGAGGCATAAACCCTAGATCGAGAATAAAGGCATACCTTAACAAAAATTATTTTAGAGACAGATGATGCCGCAGTGCGTTTGTACAGAAACTTCCGCCTCGTGTTGCATTGTGTGTGATCCATGTCGCTGGTAAATGAAGTGCAAGTGCAGGAAGAAGTGATGTTTGCTTTCTTGCTGCTTGACAGAGCGTGGTAGGTAAGCGGTGACATTCTGGCTTCGCGTGCGGGAGACGCGGGTTCGAATCCCCGACCACCCATTCCGTTTTCGGTTTCCCATTGTCTCGCCCAAATCACTCCAGGCGAATGGATCCTTCTAAAAGGTCACGATCGAATTCCTTCCCGTTACTTGCCCCCAGTCCTCTCCCGCCTCTAGTGAGGTCGACGTCAACTAGTCTTAAAGCCATAAACCAAACAAACTGGCTCCACGTTAATAAGTCGGAACTTACAAAAATTATCCTATCGGTCTGAAATTTGGTACACACATTCCTTAGGCGATAATATTTGATTAAAAGTGTATAACGTAAGCTTCGAATATGTGAAAATAAATTAAAATCTCTCCAAATGTCGGCAGGTGCATACATGTTATTACGCAATAAATACACGTCAATTGCTGTTGATATTTGTTTCACGTGTTTTTAAGTCTTCATTGCCAGATAAAAATTGCTTCCCACAGATACTTAATATGTAGAAAATCAGTAACATTTGCAATTTCTCTGTGCGTAGTTGTCATTTTGATTTCAAAGCTAAGATATATTGCATGGCAGCCTACCTTCCAGGATAAAACATTGTGTCTATCATAACCAATATTTCATACAGAGCATTTAAGTTGGTTTAATTTTTACCTAATAGCAGTTGTGGTTAGGTTGAAATGCAGCCTGGACCAATAATTAATAGTAAGAAACACGAAGAGTAAATATCAACATGTAATTCTTACGTGTATTTCTTGCGTAATAATATGTATGCGTCTACTTACATTTCGAGTGATTTTACCTTATTTCCACATATTCGAAGCTTAAGTTATACACTTTTAATCAAATATTACCGGCTAAGGAATGTGTCTATCAAATTTCAGACCGATAGAATAATTTTTGTAGGTTCCCACGTTTAACGTGTTACCAAAAAAAACTAATATTCGAAGAGTGTCGTTGGTTTACTACAGTCATATTTTTCCCTCTTATGGTTTTATGCCTTGTCGACATTGACGAAATTATAAGCGGCGCCATGGAACGGGAAGGAATTCGACCATGATTTTCTGTAGGAATCTCGCTGAGGAAAGTATAGAAGGGATTACTGCAGATCGCGATCATAATACTGCAGTTTTCAAACGCAAGACTCCGCTAGAAATTATTTCCGAAGTACATTTAAAGGTTTCATGCTGGTCCAGGCTGCATTACAACCTAATTTCTGGTTGAAAATAATGGTGCAGGCCGTATCACAACGGAATTACTGCCTGGTAAATAATACATCTTGCGACTGACTACAGTAGTATTACAACTATATTATTTAATGTTGTTGTAGCGGAATCGCGACCCCCAATAGACCTTTATAGGAAACCCGAAATCAGGATGAGCGAGTGGGATT
>JARYHS010014601.1:0-25000 GCA_031002005.1 Vandiemenella viatica
TTAATAAAATGTCGACTACAAACAATTGTTGTGCTGAATGTATTTTATTCCCCAGACACGTTTATTTTTTTTTTTCTGTTTTACTTATGGCTTTACGCCTCGTCGACGGCTAAGATCATTGGAGGCGGGATGGGACTGGGGACAAGGAACTGGAAGGAATTCGGTCATGGCCTTTTTGAAGGAAGCATCCCGACATTCGCCTGGAATGGTTTGGGGAAACCATGGAAAACCAAAATCTGGATGCCCGAACGGGAATTCGAACCAGCGTCCTCCTGAATACGAGGCCAGAGCGTTAACCGCTCATCCACCACGTTTCGCCCTTACGACGTGGGATATCATGGGTGACTGCAAATGTATGTTTTTACTGGTGTATCATTAAAATTAATAAATACTAGCTCAAAGCGCTACCTTGTGGTTGCTCGCAGAGTTTTTTTGTAAGAAATATTATATACAACTAAAGAAATTAAATAGTAATCATACGAATTATAATATTTACTCTTCACGAACCGTCTTCAAAACAGGCGTTTTTAGTTTGTTGACAAAAAATAAATGGGAACATTTTTAATATGACGAATTCTGTAAATATTTAAAAAATCAATTTACTTAATTTGTTTTTAATCGAATACAAAATTTCTCATTAGAATTTCTTCCAGTTTTCTACATTTTAACATGCTCCAAATTTAGTGTTACTAATTCTGTCATAAGCAAATTTTCAGTTACGATAACCGAAATGTAACTTACTTGAGTCAGATCAGCTGTAAAGTTGTAAAAAGAAGTTGTCGCTTATTTTTATTCGTATGCCTTTTAATCTTTTAGCAGTATAACGACTGAACACATAATTCCTCTTTTATACATTCAGATTAATATATAATATATCTCTTTCATCATGCTGTTCAAATTATTTTCATATCCTGATCATGAAGCTGTCTGATTCATATTCTGATACAATTCCATCTTCCAAAGAGTGCTATGCTGAGTCAGTGTTGCTAATATTAGGCTCTCGTTCCGTAGATAACCTCCTATTCAGAATAAAAGCTGTTGGGTAGAAGTTATCAACATTTAATTTAAAATAGCGGTCAGTTATAAGTTTTGCCTTAAAACATACAGTTGTGGTAATGATCTTAACACCGAGCGTGGTGGTTGAGCGGTTAACGCTCTGGCCTAGCATCCGTCCGGTCATCCAGACTTGGGTTTTCCATGGTTTCCCCTAATCACTCCTGGCGCATGCCTGGATGCTACCTACAAAAAGGTATGGCTGATTTCCTTCCCGTTCCTCGTCCCCAGTCCCATCCTGCCTCTAATGACCTCGACGTCGACGAGGCGTAAAGCCATAAGTAAAATAATAATAATCTTAACATGATGGTCTGGATCATCACTTTATGATTAACAAAGCAGTTTATATATGTATCGCTATTAATAGCTTTTACAGAGTTGTGTTTTTGATGTTGTTGTTCAATATTTATTTACAAGCCTTTACTTGTTGCTGTACGTGTATTCTAAACACAGCATGTTTACGAAACTAGTTTGGAACTACTGCATTTACAAACCGAGAGTGGTGGTGTAACGGTTAGCGTTCTGGCCTCGCATTCGGGAGGACGGCGGTTCGAATCCCCGTCCGGGCATTCAGATTTGGGTTTTCCATGGTTTCCCAAATCACTCGAGGCAAATGCCGGGATGCTTCCTTCAAAAGGCCATGGCCGAATCCCTTCCCGTTGCTTCCTCCCCATCCTTTCCCGTCTCTAAATACCTCGCTGTTAAGAGACGTTAAGCACAAATGTATTTACAATCATAACAACACAGGTAAGCATGGTGTGCTCAGCATACATGTACAGCAACAAGTAAAGGCTTGCAAATAAACACTTGGTAAACTATTCAACAGTAACATCAAAAAACACAAGTCTGTAAAAGTGATTAATAGTGCCACACATATTAACAGATCTATATATATATATATACCTATATATATATAAATACATATATATATTCGTAACGCTCATTGAGCGGGAAAAAAAATACCACAAACCGTTCTGTTTCTTGAAATCGGCACAACACGTTATTCGCATTATGAAACTTAGGAAAAAAAACAGCCAGAACATGTTATGGTCATTATAGTTGGCAAAGGACTGGATGCAAGGAAATCAAAGGAATCCAGTTATTGGCTTTTGGATATACCATCGCGACTAGTGGGGTTTCGGGAAAGCATTGAAATCTATATAGCCGTACGGGGATTCGAACCTACGTCCTACCGAACGTGAGGCCAAAGGTTTCTCCTAACTAACCAACATATGTACCATACTTAATTTTACTGTAAATAAACTTAAATATAACAGCAAGTGGGAATAATAACGTTAATATGAAATGTGACATTGTTTATAAAGATAAGTTATTATTTTTTATTCCGTAACTTCTGGATAAAAGATGAAAACCTTATGAATAACTTATTTGTCTTTCAATCCATCTTCTGGCATGAAATCACGAATTATGTACCCTTTAACTTATAAATATGTAATTTCGCTATATTTTACCTATTACAAACAATATTGTATCGTAAAATGTGAAAAACTTATAATGGTTAAAGCAATTGTCAAGAGGAAAGTTCGCAAAAAAATTTAATCACCACTTTTATTTCTTATCCTACATTTATTTAATAATTTAGGTAGGCATGTAGTTACATAAAGAATACTCGAAATGAATAGCGTTGTTGCTGAAGGTTTGGGTTTTTGCCCTGTAACATAAAAATTTTATACTTCAGCAAATATTTTTTGATAAAAATCAAATATCTCACTCGAAAGGTAATTTCATGGCTTGGGTAATTAAAGTGACGTGAAAATAGGTTTTAGAAAAAGTTTCGTAAATCCACTATAATTTTGTTGATCTAATTTTTTCTTTTTGCACCATGTGAAAGACAATTTTGGCATAACTATTGAACAACTTGATCTAAGAATCACCTAATCATTTCACAAGAATAAGGTAAAACAAAACAAGGTGTAGCCTACACGTGTAAATTGGTATGAAATCGTTAACTGTAGCTACAAGTAAGCCTTGCAAACAACGATTGGATGAATATTAAACTGGAAATGTAGTAAACAGGACTGTAAAAGTAGTTCATGTTCTGTTCCAGACAGGCGTGTGAGGATTATCACTATTTCTGGGATTACGGTGTGTATGACTAATGATTTGTACTGCATGAAATAATTGTAATGAAATGAATGTAAATACAAACGTTTAGATATACTGATGATGTCCCACATTACAAGGGTGAAACGCGTCTGAAGAATGAAAGATAACATTCACTACAATAATTGTTTGTAGACGGAGTTTTTGTTTATAAAATTAAAGAATCAGTTGTTATTGATTCGTTTTTTTTAAGTGTTTCAAAATTTTTTAGTGAATTCATTTCGATCATTTCATAATATGTAAGCAGAAACATTAGCCTACGAGAGTAATTCCCATTTCACAATTTTTTTATTTATTTTATTTTTGTTTCTAGCTAAGCTGTATTTATTGTGAAATACAGTGTTTTTATTAATTTTTTTATTCACCCACCTTCGATCAATGTCTGATGAGTCGTGAATATTAATCACCATGAATCTTTAAGGATGTGAAGCGTAGACCCACCCCTGCTTCAGTGACCCATTCCTTAGACCCTGTAACGTCCCTAACCGCCACCTTTAATATTTCTTGGCTAATTTATTGATTACTAGCTCGTACCCGCGACTTCGTACGCGTGGATTAAGAATTTTTTTCCAGCATTGAATATAGAAAGTTGTTGGTAACGAAAGATTGGTCCCAAACAATATCGAGTCGGCATAATATGACAGGAAAGCTATCACTATATCACTCTACCGTCGAACCTGTCTCTTGAAGAGAATCAATTTCCAACATATTTCTGTCACCATTCGATAAGGTCTCAAAATTTCGTGACTACAACTGTTAATCATACTGGAAAAAATGTCCTGTGCACTTCATACAGATTTTCTTATCAAATTCCACCAATATCGATATAGCCATTTAGTCGTCAAAACGTAACAAAAAGACAGAGACTTACTTCCGTATTTATAATATTATTACTGCGGTTCACACACACACTGACTGCGAACAGCACCTGAGGGTGTACATCTACTGTATTGCAAGACTACCTACGAATTGCCTCAGATTGCACCCCTAACTTTGTGATATCTACAGTTTAAAATTCAATCCGAATAGCCTACGGCCCAGGCGTGACTCTTACGATGAAAAACAATTTTTAAAAATCTTAGCCTCCACGGAAATTTGAACCGGAGACCACGACGTTAGTAAGCAAGCGCTATAACCACTGAGCTGCCAGTCCACTATACGGAAACAAGGTACGGAGACGTCCATATCCAACGTGTCTGTCTATCGCCGTATTTCGAAGTTATGAGACAACATGTGTTATTTATACAGATAATTTTTCAACCAAATGTAGACAGTATTTTTCTCCTTGTTTCAAAGGATATGTGTGCAAAGTTTCATCGAGATCGGATGAAAACTGTGGATTTGTATGAAGAACAAACAAACAAACATACATTCTTCTTTATATATAAAGATTTATCGTCGAACTTCTTTGCCGGAGACTATTAAACCATTTCTCAATGGAAAGTTAGTAGGAGACAGGAACGATTACAAAGAATAAATATAACGGAGTATATGATGTACCACACAAAATTGAGTTATATTCTGGGCAGTTAGCAGTTTGTCTACAAAAGTCCACACTCGAAATTGGAATACCTATTCAATATAACGAGTTCATAATAGTTTTCCAACAACACTTCCTCGAATCATTATAGTCACTCAAAAGCAACTATACACGTCATCTTAATGGTATTAATTTACTTCACTACATAAGTGTGGCGAAAGTGAGTCTTATGGCAGAGACAAACGCAGAGAGAGAGAGAGAGAGAGAGAATAAACTTCAACTTACATTATGCAGGCAAACACCGCGCGCAACCACACGGAGCCAAACTGAGAAGTGAGCAACTGAGAATTAAAACTGAGCAAAACTAAGAACGCTATCGTACCAATGAGAGATGTGAAGGAATTGGGTTACAAAACTTTGGTCAGACCATTGCTCGAATATGGTAGTGTAGTATGGGACCCTCATTTTACGTATCAAATACAGCAGTTGGAGAAGGTCCAAAGAAGGGCTGCTAGATTTGTTTCTGGAAATTATCGCAAAATGCAATCAGTGACGGATTAGATAAAGGAGCTGGAATGGGATTCATTGCAAGACAGGAGGAGGATGAGGAGGGTAATGGGAGTGTACAGGGCGTATACTGGTGATGAGGCATGGAAAGATATTGCAGCAGGTATGAAAAGTAGTTCATGGAAGGGAAAAGATGACCATGACCACAAGCTGGCACTCGATTTCAGGCACAAGGGTTTGGGAAGATTTTCTTTTTTAGGTAAGGGTGTCAGGGATTGGAATGAGTTACCAAGGGGAATGATGAATAACCTACCGAAAACGTTAAAAGAATTTAAAGTTAAAATTTGTAGGGGCAAATGTAGGTGGGTGCAGGATAGGGGGAAGTTGGTTGTGTAGGGAAATTGCCACCGGAGCGTGTGCTCCATTGCAATTAATTAAATTAAATTAAATGGGGTCTTATATACTCCCCGGTTAACTGTACTTGGGGTGGGCAGATGTCCTTCTGGGCGGAGAACTACCGACATTGACTCTAAGTTGCCGTGCGTAATCTCTCTGCATATGGAAGGAAGCGCAGGGTTCCACAGATACTAACCCAACCCGGAGATGCCCTTTCGTGTTCGTGGGATGGTACAACTGTGGGCTGCTCTGAGCACCAAACTGAGGGTGGGACCAGGGTCACTTAACTTTCAGGGTGGCCTACGTGCCTTAATGGCTGCCGCAGTAGCCTTCTGAAAAATCCTAAATAAAATCTACTATCAGTCTCACTCTCGCTACGGCAACTTGAGATTCTCAACACTGGCCCTTATTTTCTATTTAACACCATCACTTACAGTTTCTACTTACAGTATTTAATAATCTTATCTCATATACAATATTTGCCTTGTGGCATCACATAACCCCCTCCCCCCCTCTACCCGTTTGCCTGTTGACAGATAATTTTATGTGGGAACCGTAAGTGCTGCCATCTGTCTGCGATTCATGTAACTTATATTCTCTATGATAGGTGTATTTTTGTTGTGAAATGTGTAGTTTATGAGGCGGTATTTTGGGACCGTCCCAACGTTCAGCTGCGTGACTGAGGGAAACCGCAATAAGGACCTTAACGCGCTCTGCCGCGGTGAAATATAATGTCGTCATCATCTCCATCCGTCTCCAGTTTCCCGCGTGCGGAGAGAGAGCGCTCGCCACCATTGTCTGTTTCCTCTTCTTGGACTCTACACGTCGGTATACTTCGCTCCTGTAGATCCAGTTTTATCAGATCGAGCCATCTCCTCCTGGGGCGGACCCTGTGTCTTTTACCCTTCAATTCTTTTACCAACTATATTCTTGCTACTATTGTTGGGTCTATCCGTTTGACTCTTGAATATTTTACAAACTTACCTGTAGATACGAGTACAATCAGTTTTCATATGGCCCCTACTTTAGCTTAAAAAAAAAAACTTGATCCACAATCTGAAGGTTCGGTGAATCCTTCCGAAGGCCATTGTGTCGGAGGCAGGACGGCCAGTTCCTTTCCTCTGGGATTTACAGTTTAACGTGAAATCCGAACCACGAAACAACCTAAAATTACCTCGGGTTTCCATCGGGAGAGCACGTCCATAAGAGGCAACGTTTAGGAGCCTGACTCTGGTACCATCATCTCCAGAAGATGGAACCAGTGTCAGGCACCGAAACGTTGTCTCTTATGGACGTGCTCTCCCGGAGGAAACTCGAGAAGATTTTATTCATCTGATTCACCGAGAAAGCCTACATTCTTTCATAACCTGCATACCTCACATGCTCATATGATCAAATATAACTACTGAAAATTCATGCACTCAGCGGAATTTGAATCCGAGACCAGAGAGGCAAACTTTTGAAAGCAAGCGCCTTAACCATTCTTTTTTTTTTCTATCTACCAGACACCTCATTTTAGCTTTCACAAAGCAAGAAACTTTCATGAGTTTGGACGTTGCAATGTTACTTGAGTTTATTTGGGCCTTTATTTGAGGACTTTTGAGTAGTTTTTAGTGTTTCAGCATGAGGCGCGATGTTTACAAAGATAGCGAGGCAAAAACTGTTGTGCCAGAGGTACTTAATGGAAAAACCGCACATCAGTCAGTTCGCACCATATCCAGAAACTTGAGAGAATGCGTAAATAGAAGTGATTAAGCAAGACGGCGCCTGAGTAGTCAGAGCGAGCATATGACCGCTCCGATATTTCAGAAGTTACGGACCGTAGAGTTACTGCTTTACTTGGTAGCTGAATTTTCACCACGGTTGAGATTAAATGAAGATTTGGCCGAGTGTTTGTTCGTATCGTAAGTCTTCGAGTAATTTTATTGTCTGGAGACCCAGTATTTAAATTTCAGTTTTTGAAAGTACAAGGACCCGTAGAACTTCAGAAGTATTTTCAGGTAATTCAGCAAAGCTTTATTTCAGTATTAGTTTTGTTTAGTGTCACTGCCAGAGAGATAGATTCCAGTGAAGAAGTTAAGTAACAATTTATGTATGTGAACGAGGCCGAACATTTTAAACCCGTTATTTTAATTACCTCGGTGTTCCATGGAATTTGGAAAAAGAATTTCTTTTCATTACGAATATTGTAAGCTTTTTCCAATTACACATAAAGCAGAAGAGCTGTCCGTTGTCCTATCACTTGTTTACTGAGGCTGTTTTGTTAACATCAGAAGCAGAGTCGAAGATAGCACGGAGCCTGTAGCAAGTGAGAACAAAAGGCTCTTGGTTTGCTTTAATTATTAAAGTTTATGGTGTAAAATGAAGCAGCACTTTTCACAAACTACCTTTCGTGATTTAATGTGGACAAATTTAGAGATCAATACTGTAAGTAAATAATTTTCTATAATCATTTAAGTCAGATAGTTAAGCACAGGTGCGAGGCCCGTAGCATCTGTTAACTCTTATACGGTACGTATATTGTCGTATATTGGTGATAAGGTATGATACTTTTAATACTTCGTTAAATATTTATGTTTCGTTTTTAGTGGGTTTTTTCTCCCATGAAAAATAAGTATTCCATTTCTAAAATTTTGCCCGGATGCTGAAAAAGGTTGGCCACCACTGCTTTACATGATTCGTGCGATCACTATTTTAGTCACCTCTCGTGGTGACATTTGTCAGTAGGACAATTCTCGTTTACACACAACACGTGTCTCTATGAACTGTCTGCGTGATGTTGAGGTACTCCCGTGGTCAGCAAGATCCCCAGAACTTCCCCGATAGAACATGTGTTGGACCAGCTTGGACACCAATTCCGTCCCTGTGCCAGTAATCAGGTATCAAGGACCAGTAGTGGGCCAGCTTGTCCCAGGAGAGGATACAACGGCTTTGTGACAGCCTCCCCAACCGAATCAGTGCATGCATCCAGGCCAGAGGAGTGCAACGTCATACTGCCAAGTTCTTTGCAAATTTCAATCGATTTTGTAATCACTGAAATTACATCACGTAACCCTCCTCTCGTTCTGGGTGCTTCACTTCTTTTTGTCAAGCAGTGTATTTGGGATACAATTGTAACTTTTAATTTTATTTCCTACGTAGCGTAAGTCTTTGATTTACTGTGTTACATCTGTTTCAGTTACGATGTTTATTCTTGATGTTCCCAATTTTGCAACACTTGGTGATCTTTATTTTACTTCTGTTTATAGAGGATGTACAGGAAAGAAAAGATAATCCTGAAACCGCAGTTAGGTCCCATCATGTCATACTATATAGCAAAATCATATTTCATTAAAAGCCTCACCATTTTCGAGATATTGAATTTTTTTCGGAAGGTGCGTTCAGTTTATTCCATGTCATTTCTACAAATTAAGACTTTTTGAACCCTGTTTTTTTTAAATTTACGCAAGGATGTTTGAGTAGTCTAAAAATAAACGTTAGTTTTTTCTTAAAACGTTAAAAGAACGTAAAAATATATTTTTTTAAATTGTTATCATCTTTTTTTACTACTTGTTTAAAATGCATAATGATCTCCTTAGCAGATTTTACTACGATAAAACAATCATTTTAAAACAAGTAGAAAATAATTAAGTCATTTATGAATTTTTTTAACCTTTTAAGAAAAAAAACATTGTTTTAGATTACTCAAATATCTTTGAGTAAATAAAGAATAAAAAAAAACTGGTTTCAAAAAGTCTTAATTTGTAGAATTGGCATAGAATAAACTGAACAAAGTCACATGTTTCGGAATAAAATATTTTAAAAAATTAATATCTCGAAAATGCGAGACTTTTACTAAAATAAAATTTTGTCGTATGGTAGGAAATGTCGTGACCTACGAATCTGCTGTTGCATTCCTGGACACCCTGCATATAAACTAAATTTATACACAGTACTAATATTCTGTTTATAAATTCCCTTATTTTCGCAACAAGACAATATCAGATGAAAATGGTATAAACGTTTTTTGTTCCTCCTGGTACATTAGTTAAATTACAAAAAAAAAAAAAAAAAAGATTAACTTTATAGACTGTTTGCTATATATATATATATATATCTTTATATATAAAGATGAATGTATGTTTGTTTGTTTGTTCTTCATACAAATCCACAGTTTTCATCCTATCTCGATGATACTTTGCACACTTATCGTTTGAAACAAGGAGAAAAATACTGTCTACATTTGGTTGAAAAATTATCTGTATAAATAATACATGTTGTCTCATAATTTAGAAATACTACTGAATGGCGATAGACAGACGCGTTGGATATGGACGTCTGTATACTGCTTTTTCCGTGTATCGGTCAGACAGCTCAGTGGTTAAAGCGCTTGCTTACAAATGTTTCGGTCGTAGTCTCCGGTTCAAGTCACCATTGAGGCTAGGATTTTTAAAAATTGTTTTTGATCGTAAGAGTCACGCCAGGGCCGTAGGTTATTCGGATTGAATGTTAAACTGTAGATATCACAAAGTTAGGGGTGCAATGCGAGGCAAATCGTAGGTAGTTTTGCTGTAGGTGTACACTTTTTTTACGTTATAATGATTCCTCAGGGGTTGTTCGCAGTCAGAGAGAGAGAGAGTAGAGTATATATATATATATATATATATCGATGTTGATGGAATTTGACAAGAAAATCTGTATGAAGGGCACAGGACATTTTCTCCGGTATGTTTAATAGTTGTAGTCACGAAATTTTGAGACTTTATCGAATGGTGACAGACATATGTTGGAAACTGATTCTCTTCAAGAGACTGGTTCGACGGTAGAATGATATAGTGATAGCTTTCCTGTCATATTATGCCGATTCGGTGTTGTTTGGATCCAATCCTTCGTTACCAACAACTTTCTATATTCAATTCTGGCAAAAAAAATTAATCCACGCGTACGAAGTCGCGGGTACGAGCTAGTTAGTATATATATATAAATCAATATTAGGTGGCCATAAATCGATTTCTTATCCAATATTTGCCTGTCATGTCTATTTTTATTACACACCTAAATCTCCTAAATAATTGTTCTGTCGCCATTTTTGTTACTAAAAATAATTTCTTCAACATAAGCAATGTATTTTTCCGAAAGTTTCAAACTCAATTAATATATCTTTACAGTTGCTGACGCGCTTTTCTATTATCATTAATTGCAGTACCAGTAGTAACACTCGGAGAGCGTACTTTCCCACAGTTGGCAACTTGTAACTTACTTACGACGAGTTCTGCTGGGCCTACCACGTCGATCCTCAACTTGCAGGCTAAGTGGCTGAAGGTAGGGGCTCCTTTATCAGTCCCGCCAACTTGGAAAACTACTTGTTGTAATGGACAGTGCTGTTCGGAATTCTTCGTAGATTGTTCGGTAGCAATACCTTAGCATAAAGTCTGGAAACAATAAAACGTCCAATACTTAAAGACAAAATGTGTTATTTTGCTGTCCTAATTTAGGAACACGAGTTACGCCATGTCGCCACAACAGGTAAGGCCGTATTTTCATTGCAAATTCCCTTGTTCCTAGATAATCGTATTAAATTGTTCAATATATTATTATTATTACTATGTTATGCTAATAGCTTATAAATATCACGCAAAACTTAATCATTTTCTGTCTGAGTCTCTTTTGCCATTCCAGTATTCTCGAATCCGTTTACTGAATGCAAATTTTCGCTCTTCTTGCAACTTGCGCAGGTCTTCTCTGCTTTGTTTTCTGGCATGACTACCCAGTTGTGTATTTTTTGTCTGAAGATTTTGCGATAAAGGATTTCTGATCTCTTGATATTTCCTTTTCACAGGTCTTGTCTTACTTGATCGAACCAATAATAGGAATTTTTAATGGTGGCATGAGGTCGAATATTCGCTTAGTTAATCTGTGATCTGACATCCTGTAGATATTCCCGTAGAATTTTAGTCTGCGTTTTCTGATGCCGTTGGCTATATTATATTAATATTATTTGCGAACGGACCCTATCGGATGACGCAAAGCCTTGATTATCATGATGGCTCGTAATTAAGAATTTGTACTGGGTAGTTTGAACCAACCAAGTCCTGAAGCAACGAGGGGAACTTGAAGTGTTGCTATCTCTCTACGATTTGTGTAAATTCTGTTTTCTCTAACTTGTGTAATTTGTTTGTCAAATGTGTAGTTTATGAGGAGGAGTGTTCCTGCCCTCAGACTCAGCATATTGTGAGTTTCAATCTTAAAAATTAAGTAAAGAGAAATGAAGTTGATTAACTATCGATTTGTATATTTTTCATGTGAATGTATATTGCTTTTATGAAAGGAGACTGTGTAAATAATGTGTGATATGATCAGAAATAATATGACGTTTGAAATATTAATTGATAGCTTGCAGTTATAAATGTTTATATAAGCCATTGTGTTTTGAGGGCAATTTTCAGCTATTTGGAGTTGTTTATGTCTCCCATTTTGTGTTTAATTGCATGTAAATAGCTTTCATTTCCTTTTAAAGTGTTTCCTAATGATTGTGAGAGGTTTTGTACAATTTGTCATTATTTTTGTAAGGACAGCGGCAGAAGAGGAGGCTGGGGACCGACAGCGTTGGACCACCATCTGTACTAAATGTCTCCTTTACCGAAGTTTGACTGACTAGTGTTTTTTATTATTATTATTTCTGTCTTATTTATTTGTAATATATACCTCTGTAATTGTATAATGTGCACTATGTTTCTGTTATATTTATGGCCTGTACCCTTTGTATTCTGCTATAGACCTTAAAGGTCCGTGAAAGCAATAAATGATGAAGGACTTGATTGTTGACGTAATTGTTAGCGCTCGAGAATCGTCGCGAGGTCCCTTTATTCGTTTTCGACGTTCCTCTGGCGCTTATTTAAGCTCACTGCATTGGCGACCAGCAACAGTCGTCGTCAGACGTTTTTGGTAATTGCTTGTGAGTTGCCACGCAGTTTAATAGAGGGAAATAGTTTTGTAATGTGTTTGATTAATGATATTGAAAAGCAAGAAAGGAAAATCTTTGGCCCAGTTTGTACCTGAGGAATTTGGGTGAAACGGAAATGACACAAACTTGAGGTCCATTCAACGCGCATTCTATTGTCTTATGAGAGCCTGAACATTTGGCACAGCGGGTAGAGCTTCGGCATTGGTTTCCGACATGTCCATATCTTAAACAGTTGAAGCATTGTATTACTCTTTGCACGTACGGCTCCACTGGGCATCTTGTACTGAGGATTGTTACATGTTGTGGTAGCCGTTGTCCTGCAAATGTCAGTCGTACTAGCTGCCTTGGTATAAGTTCGTGTACACCATTCCTTTGACTTTGCGCATGGTCCTTCGCGCCTCTAAGACTTGGATCGGGGATTCAATCTCATCTTGTATCTCATTCTCAGAAAGATTTGTGTTTACATTTTTTATGATTCCGTCTTTGACGACGCACATCCGTGGAACATAAAATTTGATGTTTTTCTCATGCTGCTGAATTGACGCTACTCTGTTGGCACATTTAGCACTGCTAAACTGTATCATGACTCGGTTCTTTAGCGTAGACGTAGAATGGTCCCACATCGTTTTCCTGATACTGATAGATTGGTGCAGCGTTTTCCTCTCTCCTGTTGTTGGCCGCGTTGTGATCCATACTTCCTGTTGCGTTCGGAACTGATTTAAGAGTTTTAGTTTGCTGAATTGGTCTACTGGCGGTTTCTGCCTGTGCCAGCTCCATCTCCTCACTCCAAGAGGGTCTTCTATCTCACTGATTGATCGTTTCGCCTGTATAGATGTCGGAAGGATCTTCTTCATCTTCAGTTTGATTAGAATCTATTTGGTTATAATTTAGCTGGTTAGCCTTTTGTGCCTGGAGTATTTTCACTTTGACTACCGGAACGTGAGTTTTTCCTTTGTCTTTGTTTTTTACGTTTAAATCCGCCTACACTTTGCGTTCTGCTACTGTTACTGGATGCCGATAATTTATAGGGCTGCGTTGCACTTACTTGGTTATTAGTATCGTCCTCGGAATAGCATAGTGCTAGTGCCGTGTTTACTGCTTCCGCTGTGTCAGCCATAGATACCGCAGGTTGTATTGGTGTCTGTGTAATGGCTTCTGCCATTACTCCATCACTTTCTTCTGACATCACTGCCTGACCCTATGGGTCACACACGGGTTGCACTAAGATCTGGTCCACTTGTTTATACAATTCCTTCACTAAAGAGAACACAGAAGAGTATTTCACTGTATTCGCGTCACACTACGCTTTACTGACACTCGTATATTAAACTTGAAGTAGTGATAGTTTATATCTAACTAACTGTTTTCATTCACTAGTTTGGAATCCTTCTGACCTTCTAAATGATTCAAATTAAGATCGGAAGAGACTATTGACTGAAAGGATATTGTTTGTACTTAATTCTCACTTTACACTTTCCAGGTCAGACGTGAGAACAGAACAGTTATAAGTGAGAAGTTTGTGAAGGTATTTGAACAATATTGTAGTGTTACAATGTGATTTCAGAACCTTCATAAATGTCGTTAGATGATGCTTTTTAATGGTGACTGTAAATCATAATAGCAAGTTGTTTAATTGATTTTTATTCACTGCATTTCATTCATTCATTCGTTCTATGCATTTACTGCAAATAAGGATGCCAAATATCACCGTTACCTGATTCCATAAAAACGTCGTGAAGGAAGCTACGGACAAGTGGGAGTTATGTACAAAACGTGGGCATTTCTGTTTTCCTTATTTATTTTATTTCTGGTCAACGTATTTCAGTATTTTCCCGTAGAGGTTCTAGAGTATCAGCCTACCTATTTCAATATGTAGAATATTTCCTTACCTGTTTGGATTGTGTCTCTCTTCAATGGGTCCCCTTCCGCTGACTTTCATTCGGTTTCCTTTATTCCTTCGCTTATAATTTCTCTAAATTTATGCTAAAAGTGAAGTAGTTTTTAGTTTTATTCGTGTTGTCTGTTCATTATCATGAATTTCAACCTGCGTTTCGAAATTATGATATTCTAATTAAGTCTTTCAATAATAATTATGAACTGTTCTGGTTGATTCCCCCACCCTACACACACGTTGCCTCTTCTATATTATCCTTTTATGATTCTTAAATGTTGTATTTTATGGGACAAACTATTTTTTTAAAAAATTATAACAGTGTAACTCATTTTTCTTTCTTCAGGGTTGAAGTTACCTGAAATATGCGTGTCCATTCCCTATTTTACTATTAAATTTCAGTGATCCATGATCATTGAGTTTACTTCATACTTCAAATATTTATTAGCATTTCGGTTTCGCCAAATATATTCTCTACAAGTTGGCTCCTTCTTGAAAATTTATGGAGAATAATTTAATTAATACTTATAATACAGTTTTAGTTTCGATCTTAATCAATACAATTCTCGTTTACAGTAAAATAAGGCATACGTTTTTGTTTTCTCACGACCATTTTGAACCCCATACCTATACAACCGTTGGCATCATCTATATTAATTAATATGATATATCTAGCCACCCGTTTCAGTAAAATAAAAACCTAATATTAAAAAAACAAACTGTGTTTTATCAATTGCACTAATGTTTTATACTTTAAGTATATTTTTTTCAGAAGTTTTCCTTTAAGATTAATGTAAAGTCAAAAAAATAGTGAGCAAATATATTAAACATTAATTAATGACAAAAATCTCACAGCATACAGTGCTTATTTTCTAAGGCATGGTCAAAAACATCATGTGGTCATCAGAAAAATTTTTTGCTTGAAACTTACGAGATAAAGAAAATAACTGGAAACTGTAAACTCAATGCTTTTATTATAACTGTTTATGAATTTAATATATAAGTGGAACAAGAACAGAACTTCACTCAGGAACATATCTAGAAAAGTTATCAAGGTGACGTGAAAGGTATTTTTGGTCTGATAGTGCCAGATTTCACATCCCTCAAAGAATAAAGGAGCGGGAGACAAACAGGTAATTTATGAAATAAAAACTTACTTCCCTGAAATTAATAAGGTTTTATTGGTAAAAGCTCTCATTTAAAGAGATATTTTATAACTTAATATCATGAGTAGTTTAGTAGGTAAGGAAGGGAGGGTGCGGAAGTGGTTGCTTGCGAGAGGCGCCACTACGGGGAGCTAGTGAGCGGCGAGCTCAGCGCTCGTAGCCGTCTACGTCGTCGTCTTCTTCGCCAGCGGCGATCCACGCGAGCGCCATCTGCTCCTCCTCCGACTCTCTGCCGAGGCGAGGGGTGAAGTCGCTGTTAGGCGCCGACTCTGCAACACCGCACAACAACAAGCGTCAGTCGGGTAGCCCCGGACATTAAGGCTCTTTTCACGCTATACGGTTTTGACCGAACGGCGGTCGAGTCGACGGTCGAGTCGACGCATGGTCCAATGTAATTAAATGGGGTTAAAACACACGACGCCGAGCGGCGCATTATTTCCCCGCGACTTACGCGCGGCGCCGCCTCGTCTGTTTTGAACTCGCGGCGTGGAGGCGGCGCGGCGACACAGCCAACTGAAGAAAATAAATCAGAAATTGATTTTTCTCCCCTTTTTGCATCATTACAGTTTAGTGTTCAAATGTAAAACACTTAATATGCCATTACATTAAACACACGCAATGAAAATTCGAATTTAATTTTTTACTTTTCTTGAAATTATTTCATGATTTCATATTATTTTAATAATACACCTTTTTTCTATTGATCCAGCACCGAAACTTTATCTTACGTTTTAACTTAATCTGTACCTTTGAACCGTAATATACAATCTGAGTGTCTGATCGTTTCCAAAGAATGTGACAATCCTATTTTTTATGACTAGCGTTCTCATATTTTTGATTTTACTGGGGAAAAATGAATTCACAAGCACTGATGTCGTCGTTTTTTCTTGTGCTAAATAAATAAAGAATTAAAATTTAATTACTTCTTTTTTTACTTTTCTAATAACTTCATCTGATTTTATACCGGTACTTTTATACATTGAAATTTGTTATATATTGATCCAACAATGAATTTTATCTAAACTTTGATCTTAATCGCATTATTATCTATAGTTTTGAATCTCAGAATACAGTTGGAATGGTTGGTTGGCTCCAAGAAATGTGACGAGGTGCCATAATATGAACGATATAATAAATAAAATGATTTCTTCTAACTTTAAAGCAATGACCAGTCTTTCTTCTGGATGTATGCTGCTTCTCATCATGGTTGTTTCTTTAAGCAGCTCTTGTCTTACAGCGGTAAGCAACTCATTGAAAGAGGACTAAAACATCCTCGTAAAGTTAAAAAAAAAAAACTTTTTTCATTCCTTTTCAATTGGGGCCACAGGAAAAGAAAACCTTTTCACTCCGTTGTGATAATATTGGATGAATCCAACAGCGCCTATTTTTTCTTCTCCTGTTCCATCTTCGGTACAGCAACCATAGAAGCATTACATTCTGGTCTTTTATATGCATTGTTCCACAAACAACTGAGCTATACGCGTGGAGCCCGCCGCGCGGCCGCCGCCTCGACCGCCGCCTCGTGTGAACAGTTGGGGCGGCCGCCGCTTCGACCGCCGCGCGGCGGGAAGTCGCTCCGTCTGTTTTAGACCTAAAGCTCTTTTCACACTATACGGTTTTGACCGAACGGCAAAAAATCGTACGGCGACATTGCTTCAGTGGCGTGGCCTCTTTCACATTTCACGGCGACGGCAAAACGCCGTCCGGTCGCCGCGTAGCAGCCGTCCACTCCCAGTGCAATACGCGACAGCCGGACGGCAACGGATAACTCAGTGCCGCACGCGGCCAAATGCACGCTCTCACATTAGACGGTTTTCAATCGTACGGTCGTGCCGGCAAGCTATTGTATTCGGTGTTTGTCAATGTATTAGTTCATTATTTCTTTAAAAATACAAGGGGTGATCAAATGAAAAGGTACGAAACGACACGGTGGGTACAAATGTAGACTTTATTCAAAATACACACCATAGGCCTGAGCACAACGATCCCACTGTTTAAAAAGCCGCAGTATTCCTTCTTCCCAGAATTCCTGTGGCCGTGACGAGACCCAGTCCTTCACAGCGTCCTCGAGTACGTCGTCCGAGTTGAAGCGCTTCCCTTTCAGGTGTTTCTTCAGTGGACCAAACACATGGAAATCGCAGGGCGACATGTCCGGACTGTAGGGCGGATAGTCCAACGTCTCCCACTTTAACTTGGCCAGTTCCATGTGTGTGACTCTGGAGACGTGTGGACGCGCGTTATCATGGAGCAGAACCACACCCTCCGTGAGCAGCCCCGGTATTTTGTTCTCGGTGGACCTGCGTAGGCGTCGGAGTGTCTCGCAGTACACATCCCCCACCTGTGCGCCATCCTGTCCTCATACGGACTGCCGCATCATTTGGACGCTGCTTTTGATAAGAGCCTCTGCTCTCTACTGCGCATGCGAGCGCCCGCGCATGTTCCTATCCCAGTCAGAGACTCCAATCGCATCCCGAGATGTCTCGCTACGTTCTCCCATGGCGGAATATGCAAATATTTAACTGTTACGTTTTTACGTTGTTTGGTACCTTTTCATTTGATCACCCCTTGTAGATTTGTTGTCTTCTGTGTATTTCATTCTGCTGTGTTATTGTTCAGTAAAGGCATATTGAATTAATTTGTGTACATTTTCTTCCAGTGTCCAATATCTTAATCACCTATGTGAAGAATATAGAACAGTAAAAAATGCACAAAAATTATATATATGTATATATACATCTTTCATCGACGGTTATATAACATTGATTATAACGAATCTTAAAAAAATAATTAAACAACACACCACTCAACAACACGGAGCTTGTGACAGAAGAAAGCCATATAGAATCCGTACAATGTGAACCAGAACGACCTTTCGGATTGACACCTTTCGTGTTTCTGCAGTTCGGTCAAAACCATAAAGTGTGAAAAGAGCCTTAAAGTTCTAACAAACCAACCGCGCTGCGACGGTGAAACTTTATTGTAAATACGCGCCCTGTAGTACAAAAAGAAATGCAACTGAGCAGCGACTTGGGCACCCAGTGGGTTCCACACTAGTTTGTGTTTTGTTCCTGGCAGAAGTTTTTCGTCGCTTCTTTCAAAATTCGTTGGATATTATTGAATACTATTAGAAGCCCGTGGCCGTTTTATGCGTATCGCCAAGAGTCTAGAATAGTTCTAGTTTCTAGGGTCAAAGATTATGACAGGTTGGCCTGATGTGACCAAATACGAACTTCACCCGTGTTTCACCCTTACCGTGAATTAAATTTCTTTGTCTTGAAGAACTCAAAAGCATTAATGGATGTATTAAACACGGACAGGAACGATCGCGCTATCGTATAATTGTTTCAATGGTCGTAGACTTAACTTGCTGAAATACAAACTTGACTTGTATTTCACCCTAAAACTTCACTCTGAAAATTTGAATAATTCCTGTTAGCTTCGAAAGCATCACGTTGTTTCTTCTATTCAGGCTGGGCAAACATTCATAATGTAATCTTTGGTCATAGTGTCTGTAACGGCCAGAGAACATAATATAGCTGAAGAAAAAAATTGCCAGAAAGCTCGATTCGCTAACATATTATGTTTGACGTCCTCATTAAATAACCTAATAACCGACGTACAGTGAACATGAACAAATACCATTAACCAAAGTGGTCAGTAAAATACGCAAAAATGAAATAAACCGCAAAGTATTAACTTTGGCCAAGCAGCAACATTAGCGAAAGTTTTAATTAAATTGAAATTTAGCCTAGGCCGGAATGACAATTGGCATTCGTTGTTACAGCAGAAACCATGAATAATTTAATCCTTTTAAAGTTTTTTATGTTACTTTCATTAGCGATATATTACTAAAAACCAGTTTGCCGTTTTTTTAAGCCATAAACTATGAAATGCGACGAAAAGCAAACTTAATTAATGTATTATGGCAACTAATTTGGTAGCAGTTTGTAACAGCCCTCATACCTGAATTTTGAATAGTATTGTACTGTATGAAGTATTTGCAGTGAGCTAAAGTTTGCTTGAATATGATCTGGTATGTTTGTTTTGTAATTTCTTGTAAATCAGTGTATATAGACTTTGTTTTATGAAAGAAAATTATTTAAAGTCCATTTAATATGTTTAAGAACCGAATGGTGCAAGAGAATTTCTTAAATGTTTGTAATTCCATGAAGTAATGCAAGTTATGATGTCTACAGGACAATTTTCTACAGTTTGAGATGATTTCTGCAAATAATTTTGTATTTAAGTATCTCTAATTACCATTTCTGATCATTTTGTAATGTTGTTAAGTAATTTTGTATTAATTCCGATTGTTTTTAATAGGTTTGATTGTTTGAGTCATTGTTAATGATCGAGAAATATCGGGCGGATCCCTTTGAAGAATTCTCGTAATTTCGATAAAGACTATATAAACATATCGGCTGGACAGAGCAGTTAGTTGAAGTCATTCAGTATTCAGTTTTACAGAGAGATTCATCCAGTTAGTTCACAGAGATTTTATTTGCAACGGCTCAGAAGTGCATCTCTGTATTGTATCAATGCTTGTGAATATCGCTGACTTCGTTTTGAAAACAATAAACAAATCTTCAACATAACCTTCTGGTGGACTTTTTAATTAATCAATATATATAAATTAAACCACCGAAGAACGTAATAAGTTGCTTAGCTATTAAATTGTGGACATTACGTCAAATTTCTTCTATGATATCTCTGATCGCTATTAATACGAGAGTGAAAAAAATTTAAGGTTCGAGTGCAATGAAATACTTCTTCCGCCAACCTATTTAGGTCGTAATTCGGCATTGGAATGCGCGGGTTTAGGATTGGTGCTTAGCACCCTCTGCCACCCACAATGTTTGTGACTTGCAGAGTATGGATGTAGATGTAGATGTAGAAGACTGGCACTTGACGTCACATTATGAACAGCAGTGGTCCCAATATATTACCCTGTGTCACTCCTGTTTTCATCATCATTTCTATTGATACTGCATTTCCTACACTAGCTCTTTGCGTTGTGCCCACTTTTTCATCATTTCGAATGGCTCTGACCTTATTAATACCATTTTGCGACTCACTTTGACAAATGCCTTAGATCTAATGCTACACTATCAACTTGGCTTGTCTTGTCCGTTTCATCCAAATTATTTTACATATAACGCAAGGAGAGTCAAATGAATGTACATCACGATCAAAAGACAAATTCATTGTATCAGAAGTGAGATAAAACTTAACTTTTTCCACAACCGGAATGATTTTTGGATCTTCCAGAAAGAGATTTAAGAAGCCAATGTGTTAGAGGTAGGACTACCCGTCCTTTCCTCTGGGACCTGCAGATTAACGTTGAATGCGAACCACGAAATGATTTCGAGTGGCTTACAGAAATAAAGCAAAGATTATATAAATTACTGGCACCATCAGGTTTCAACCCCAAGACTTTGAACTTCGTAGGAGAGCGCCTTATCCTTTGAGCTACTAGACTTAAGAAGAAAAAATGATTAGAGAAGAAACTATAAACATCAGAAAAAAGCTTCTGGTTTAACGTGGACAAAGATAATGGTATTATGTAAGTAAAATAGAGCATTCGCATTATCTGTGAAGATCTGACTGTTCGTAGTGTGATTCATTTTCAGTGTTCGTCGCTGCCTCTCCACAATTCGTGACAAAGGAGCGCCAATAAACCACGTGGCTTGGTCAAGGGTTGTTGTTGTTGTTGTTGTTGTTTTAGGGCGCGTCGACATCGAGGTCATTAGCGTCGGTCAAGGGGAGGGGGAAGAGGTTGAGTAGAAGGCTTCGGCTGGCTTCGTGTAGAGGGTGAAGGTTTTTATCTGAGACAAGCTATGTAGCTTTTAATTCATTGTATTTTCCACATGTAAAATACGGTACAGAATACACAACAGTACGGCGATATTTATTTCCATCATTTTACTATCTCCGTGTTTTAGATACGCTCCATACTGCGACTCATGTGTGTGACTTGTAGTCATAGTGTTCGGGTCGCACGGCGACCGGCGCAATTGAATTAGCCGACACGCGCCTGTGAGCATTAGGTAACTAGACTCTAGATGTTACACGGGATTTTCTCCGCCGGTCACAGTTTGTGTCGTTTCGAAACAAAGCTATTTTTACTCGTATTAGCCGCTGTCACCATACCAGTCATTGTTGAAATAATTCTAATTCTGATCCGTCAACTAACTTCCTGTGCCCCTTTAATTCTAGTGCTCAATGAAGTGTTATTTCACGTTAAAAATAAAATTTACGAAACTTCTCTGTAATATTTTTCCAGCGAGTGTTGAGTATCGAAAGATTAATTTTCTAGTTATGTATAAGTTTTTCTGTTTTATCGATTAATAAACAATTGTATCCTGATTTGAGTTTTCCATGGATTTCCCAGATCGCTCCAGGCGAATGCGGGGATAGTTCCTTACATTAGCCCATGGGCGCCTCCTGCCATATCCCGTATATCCCTTCCAAACTGTTACACTTACGGATAGGTGCAATTCACCCTCAGCCACCCACTTTTAATTGCGGAGTAATAATAATACTAATAGTGATAGAGATGGGAGCTGTTTTTTTTTAGAACACCTTAAGAAGAAAAGGATCACTATCTATGCTTGAGGAAGAGGTTTCACAATAATTAATCAGGCGCAGGAGTAGGTATTGTCACCATTACATACAAAATATTTATTATTATAAAAATTTTGGAAAGAAAAAATTTAGGGTGTCCATTCTGCATGCAATAATTTTAATAATGATTTGGTATGAGGAAGCATCAAAAAATGTCTTCTGGGATTAAGAGGGGAATAAGTAAGTTCCACACCTGGGAGGGAGGTCAGGGCAGAAGCCACGTCAGACTTCATGGAGGACAGGGGGTTCAAAAGAGGCCAAAATGGATCTTCGTAGTTTATTATCGCTGCCTAATAAAGACTTCTCTGATCTTCACGTTCCTCTCCCGCGTGGGTCCGGGAGCACCGCCACGTTTGGTCGTGTCCGGAACCTCCTTCCGGAGAAGAGTTGCGCAGCGATCGATTCGGCTAACCTCGTCACACGCGTAATTAAAACCGGGCAACTTGTTTCGAGTGCAGCTGGGACGCAGACAGTTCGGACACTACAGCCGGACTCGGTGCGGCGATACCGCACTAGATTCACCAATAACGGAGGGTCTCGTCAACTTCACATACATATTTTGTATATATATATATTCATCTATCTGGACGTAAAAACCAGTGTTGTCGAGGCTAAGAAAACATCGGTACCTCTTTTGATGTGAAGTACCGAATTATTGCGCCGAAGTATTACGATATATCCTTTTTTAATTTTTTGGCTTTCAGCATCCGAGGTAATACAGCCAATGATTATGAGTGATCCAGTGCTTTAAGTTTCCTCCATTATGCAGTATTTCAACCAGTTATACCCACCACAGGACGGACATGACATTCACAGACACAACACTTAATACGCCAATGCCCGCGGCCGGACTTGAACCGGCGACCTTTGACATGCGGTGCCAGTACTCTAGCCCCTACGTTACCGACGCCACGCCGCCCATGATCTATCCTTCTAAAATCGATATTTTCCATGAATAATATCGTTAAAGAAAAAAAAAAGCTTATCGAGTGAGTTAAAAAATCTAGGTAGCATTCAAAATATTAAGTTAAAAAAAATCATTATTTTTTGGGGGAAAATTTTTTATTCTTTAAAATACTTTTCATATTAAATTAGCATCAAGATATTCTGTTCTTTTAGCCTTGAATCTGTTCCATAATTGGACCACAACTTATGAAGATTCTAAAAAAAAAAGTTGTCTGATGGTACAATACTGCAACGACCAGAGTTAAAAATACTATTTTGTACTATTTAAAGAACCTTATTTTTATTCTGCCTGTACTACTGATGAGTTGTCATTCAGTCGGCAAACATGAACTCCCAAGTATATAGATAGATATTCAATTCCAGTTTTTGAGATCCTGTCTGTGGTGTTTACACGAAAAAGTTAAATCTGTATTGCCTCCTCATTAGTGTTTACTAATATCATTCGAAAAAACTGAATTCATATTTTCAAAGACAGAAATAGCAAGTTTGAGAACAAAATACGGTAAAACCAACAGAGTCCCATACTTTAAATACCTCGTGGAATTCATCGAACTGACAGGCCTTGAGAAAATCTCGCAGCAAAATCGCCTCCAAAAAGTTAAAAAAGCGTTAGGGTTAGTCAAAAATCTCTACAACAGAAAATCTATGTCAAGAGTCAAGACAGACCAAAATTCGGCAGTACAACACAGTCATAAAACCAACAATCCTCTATGCAAGTGAAACTTTAACACTTAACAGAAAACATGATCTTGAAGAAATAAAAAAAAGTATAGATATAAATTCTAGGAGCAAGACTCACTAAAGATGGTTCCAGACTACAATCAATCAAAACAACAGAAAAGTTTTCAAACATCGAAATTGACATCAAGAAAAGGCGAATGAAATTCTTTGGTCACCTTAAGAGTTTACAACAAAAACGATTGACAAAAAAGATAATAGATTATATAACTTGACATAAAAATCCAACACCTTGGCTGAATGAAATTCGGAAGGATCTTAGAAGCGCAAACATAGGAGCAATTGACATCTTAGCAAGAAACACCTTCAGAAACAAAGTAGACAAATGGAAAGTTATAACTGAGCAACCAAAACAAAAACAATACAGACCAAAGTGGTCAGACGAACGTAAAAAAGCTGTCTCGGAAAGAATGAAAGCATGTTGGAACAACAAGAAGAACTCAAATAAAACTGTTTAACGTCTTCCATTGGGAGAATTCCCAGTCATAATGATAGTGATTGTAGGGGTGTGGGATGTCTACCTTTGCCGTTGTATCCGTCGTCGGCCGCTACCCTCTGCGGCCGCATGTGCAGCGAGCGGCGGTCCCTGCGACCCACGCGGGGTCCGAACCAGAGACTCTGCTGAGCTCCCCCGTCGTTGGGTCCACCACCGCGACCGATCCTGGGGTGGGGGAAGAGGCGCTTCCCCACGGGACCCATCCTGCTGGACACCCCGACCGGGAAGCCGTCAGTGCGGCCCACGCGAGGGAACGCCATCAGGCCCTTCCGCTTGTACTGCTCCACCATCGACGCCGGCTGCAGCGACTCTGAAACAGAGACACGACGACAAACACTCGCAAGCGCTTCCCCGCACGTGTCTGTGCGACACACCAAAGCATGCACTCAGTAACTAAAATAGCAAAAGATTTTTTTTATTTAGCACACATTTTTACAACCTAGTACCTAGAAACTAAAATAGACCTTAATTTAACACAACAGTTTTACATTTGATATTTCAACAGATAATTCCACAATGAATAATTTCAATTTTTGTTATGTATGGTTTTGGCAATATCTGTACAGTCTTTTCTTGTTGGCACGATACATACGATTGTTTCGCTGTTAACATATAT
>JARYHS010014603.1:0-26253 GCA_031002005.1 Vandiemenella viatica
TAGGCAACGATTCCAAATTTTTTGTTCCATTGGGACCTTTGTAAGTTACATGTATAAAAAGTATCCTATACATTAAACCATGAAGATAGCTAACACAATTTAATTGAAACCAGTCCATTAATTTTTGTGTGATGCATGGCAAAATGGTCAGAATTCTCAAAACTTATGGATTTGGGCTCTGTTTCATTGGGAACTATATTTTAATCTGGATGAAAAATGTCCTCTGTTATAGCCCATGA
The DNA here is from genome assembly GCA_031002005.1 of Vandiemenella viatica. NCBI lineage: Eukaryota > Metazoa > Arthropoda > Insecta > Orthoptera > Morabidae > Vandiemenella > Vandiemenella viatica. The sequence goes on from JARYHS010014603.1 coordinate 240, forward strand.
CTTATGCTTAGTGTTTGTAAAAAAACGTTTTTTTCTGGCTTGAAAAAAAAAAACATGAAAAAAAACTTTGAAAAAAAAACATGTTTTTTTTCTGGAACACGTTTTTTTTCACAACTACTAAATCTCAAATTTGTAAGGCAGTTATCGTTTAAAATGACTGTTTTAGAGTTTATTCTAAGTACTTATCTTAGTTTAAAATCTACTATATTTTTCTGGTTCAGTAGGAAAAAAATTACGAAAATATTGGCAAAATTGACTGAAATTTTCTTTATGAACGGGGATTTCCCGAAGAGACTAGGTTGCGCGAGAAGGAATCCCCATTCCCCATTGTTTGGATTGATACTTGCTATTTGAAATAGTGCTGCCAGCCCTACAAAATTACCTACAGATCTTTTAAAAAAATTAGGAATTTAAAATTTATCCACGGTTTTTTGCCTCTTTTTATTACTTATTGGGCTTTCCTTATATTCGTATACTTGTTAACTCTCAGAGTATAGTGGTACTGACTCATTAAATTGTCAGTAAGGGAGCGTGCATAAACCACATAGCTCCATTTTGGCCTCCTGTGAACCCCCCCTCCTCCCCCACGTAGCCCTACGTGGCTTTTGCCTAACCCCCCACCCCCCCCCCGCCACGTAGCTTTCTTCCGTTTTGATTCCAGAAGACATTTTGTACTGTTTTCTCTTGTCAGACTATTGTAAATTACATACGGATATAATTAACTGAGGGAAATAAATACTCACATGCTGTTGTGAGTTCAGTTCCTCATTTTAACTGTGAAAAATGTTACGAAAGGAAAGTTACGTGGCCTGGCTCGGACCCCCCCCCCCCCCTCCCCACGTAGCCCAGCGTAGCCTTCCAGCTAACCCCTCCTCCCTCTGGACCGAGCCACGTAGTTTGTGCACGGTCCCTAATTATGAATCGTTTCCTTGCAACCGTTGGTGTAAACAAACGATTGAAAAGAAGTAAAGCTCCTATTTTGTATGATAATAGATTTTAATTCAAACTTAAAAGACCGTAATACAGAACTATCGGCACAGTCTTTATGCACAGTGTGTACTTTGCTCACAATTTAAAATTGCAATCTCAAAATCTTTTGCGTACAATACAAGAACAACCAGTAAAAGAAAATTTAACTATTTCTGAAGTTATGGATCTAGAGGAGACAGAAGAAGAGACAGAAAATTCCGACACCGATCGAACTAGTGTTGGTAGTGCTGATACTAGTGAATGTGGTACTGACATAGAGGATGAATAAAATTATGTTACCTATATAGATACACTTATGAATCATTATGTGAGACATTATATGATTCAGTAAGACTTAAAACACACTTGTAAAATGGAAGTTCCTTAAATAAAACTATAATTTATCAAATATATTGTTTTCTGAAAAAAAATTAGAAAAAAAAACCACGGGTGCTAGGTTTTTTTTCAACATTTTGTTTTTTTTCAGTTTGCAACTCTACTTATGCTATCACTATGTGTAACTTCAATATAACTCCATCCTTTAGTTTTGGCATGATATGTGGGCAGGAAGTCAAAAATTTCAAAGTTTACAGTTTAGAGTCTTTGAGAACTATGGTACTAATCTGGATAATAAGTATCCTGTGTTACTACCAGTGACATAATATTATCCACCAGTTTTTACATGACGTGCAGCCAGGCGGACAAAAATTCTAGCTTTTACTATTTCGGCATTTTTATCTGCAATTAATCTTTCTTAAATAAATCTAATGTACAGGCACAGCTTTTCTACAGTTTTATACATTGTACAGATTTGTACAAATGGTACATAAACCAGATGTAGCGAAGTTTTGTTGTTGGTTGACTCGTTGAGTGACCAAGTTAACGTGACACTATATGGTGAAGTCTTCACAAATGACATTGAGGGAATTTTTTTGCACAGTAAATACAGAGTGTTACAGAAAAATGTATACACACTTCAGGAGAAGAAAAAACATATGGAAACGTTTTCATACAAAATGTTTATTAGCCTGAAAGTAAGATTATAAGTCTGTTTGAAGTTTCCAATACACTTTCTGGGGTAAATGTTTATGTTAAGTGTTCAAAGTGATGGCCTTCTGCATCAATGCATTTCGGAACGGGTTGCGACTGATTCGGTAACTACCGCTAAAGTTTCCAGTGGGATATCTGTGCACACTGTTCTAATCTCATCCCAAAGTTCGTTCAGGTTATCTGGTTTTCTTCTGTACACCTGGTCTTTCACTGATCCCCATAAGTAAAAGTCCAACGGTGTTAGATCTGGAGAACGCGCAGGAAACTCGATTGAACCCCTGCGTCCTATCCAATTCTCTGGAAAATGTAGATCAAGGTATGCTCTTACATCCCTATGGTAGTGCGCTGGGGCGCCATCTTGTTGATAATAAATCCTCTCATTACCGTACAGTTCATGAATGGCAGGTAAAATTGAATCGTTAAGCATTCTCAGATAAAGTTCACCGGTTAAAGTACCTTCATAACGGAAAGGACCAATGAGTCCCCTACGAGTCAATCCGCACCACACATTTACACCAGGCAAATTCACAGCCGTTTCCACTGTGATGTGGGGATTATTGTCAGCCCAGTACACACAATTGTGTCTGTTGACACTTCCATTGAGCTTGAACTGTGCTTCATCTGACCAAACCACATTCCCCACAAATCCCGGAACATTGTTAACCATGTCCCGAAACGATTCACAAAATTGTAACCTACGATCTGAGTCGTCGTCGTTTAACTGTTGCACCAGTCTGGGAATGTACACTTTAAACTTGCCTTTCTTCAGAATGCGTAGTACGCTGACATGACTTACACCACTCTCACGCGCACATTGCCTTGTAGATTTTTGTGGCGACTGTTGAAAGCCTTCCAGCACCGCAGCCGAGGACTCGTCACTCGTAGCTGTTCGAGGTCGCCCTGATCGGCCTTTGTGTACATCACACACTGTTCCATGCAGCTCGAATTTGTCACGTATACGGGTAATTGTTAACCATGTAGGTGGATCTGTACCAAACTCACGTCTCCACTGTCTCTGGACAGCAGCCACATTCTCAAATTTCCAGTACCACTTCAACAATTGCTTACGCTCTTCCAAGTTCAACCGTACTTCCGCCATGTTGATATCAGTTAAGCACCGCTGCCCGCGTCACGGCCCTAGCTTGCTGCCACCTATTGACCAAACATCACACTACGTTTGTACCAAATTTCATCCTCTCGAGCGTGAAAACGAACTCTCTATGACCTTTAAAAGTGTGTATACATTTTTTTGTAACACTCGGTATAATATCACCCAAATGTACACCCTTATGTCAGCAATATAACTTGTATTCTTTTGCTTACATAAAAATTGAAATAAAATTATTCACTTAATGCTCAAAATGTTGGAAGATAGTACAGTAAAAAATGTTCATAAGCATGTAAGCTATTAAATTGTTCAGTTATTATTATTAATTTAATTGTGATATTTACCATATTTTGTGAAAAATTAAATTTTCTGGCTTGGTAAAATTTGTCTTGATTTGGTGGGAAGCAAACAGAGAAAAAACAGAATTTAGAAATACATAATATCGAAGTTTCTCTCAGCGTTGGGAATTAATATAGTCTTCTTGGGTGACTAGCTTAGTGAGAAGAGTGTTTCACATGATATTTCGGTGATCGGAAAAACTGTCGCCATCTTCTGGTGAAGAATTTAGAAATACTTTGCTACAAAATTGTAGAGTAAGGCAGATTAAAATATATGAAGCAGATAACTGAAGATGTAGATTGCAATGGATATGTTGAGATGAAGAGGTTAGCAGAAGATATGAAGAGATAGATAATTGAATCAAATCAGTTGAGAGTCTGATGACAGCAAAAAATAAAATAAAAAAATACATGAATTTCTATTATTTAGGTCGCTAGACAGCGTCGGCCTTAGTCATTGCGAGGCCCCGGGTGGCAGATCTTTGCGAGGCCCTTGTCCTTTGTACAGAATTAATTAATCGTAGGTATTTCTGATGATCAACAATAAATGCAAACATCATAAAAATAAACTGAGTTTTAAAATATTATATTAGAAGAGTTATTAAAAGTTAACAAACATAAAGATGACAAATCATTAAGGATAAACTGAAGTACATTAAGGCCTTGGAAGATATACCCACAGGGATTTAAAAATGATGTTTGCGCCTTTTCCTGAAACTAAAATATTTAATAAAAGCACAAGAAACTAACGAATGAGCTATTTCATTTTAAATTCAAAGAATAGAAAGAGCAGAAAATTAATCTTGTGTCATAGAATTCCTCAAATATGTTTTAGTATTTTTTTAACCATAAAAAACTTATTTCTGTGGACACAACTGTATTACGTGTGGCGGCAATAATTCTCAAGACTACTTTGATTTGGGGGATTTACACTTCAGTAATTCAGTTAATGTTTTTTTTCTGTTATTTATGTCATCACTGTGATACCGCCGTCGCTTTTTCATACAGTTCTAGTCCATCAATATCAGCTATTTCTCCTGCTATTATACGAATGAAAGTCAATAAATATAATTCAGAAATTTTGATTAGTTAGTAATTAATATATACTTTACCATCAATTAAACAAGTTTATTGTTGCACTAACAGCTGGAGATAAAATAATTTTTTAAAACATTAACTTTAATTAACTAGGGCAGCTGTGCGAGGCCCCTCCAATAGCGAATCCCTGGGCGATTGCCCTGTTCGCCACCCCCTAAGGCCGCCTCTGTCGCTAGAACTAGGGAAAGAGTGATACGAGGGATGATACAGAATTTTGCAATGACTTTTTGAAGGTACCATCACAGAGTTCACCTTGAGTTATTTCAGGAAACCTTGCAAAATCAAAATCTGGATTTCTGAACCATGGATTGAACCCATGTCCTCCAAAATACCAGTCTAAAGAGTTAACGCTTTGTCCAAAAAGCTTGATAGTTCATTTGTATATTGCTAAATAAAGAATGTAGCAACACTAGAAACATTGCATAGTAATGAAAAGAATATAGCAAAGCAAATTTATCAATGGGGGGAGGGGCATTGAATTAATAATATTAATCATCTGTACCAATGCTGTTTGATATTTTTCCATTAGCAATTTCACTGTTGTAATTTTATTTAATTGCAATGGAGTATGTACAACCCATTTACAATTTCGCTACTCACTGGTGACTTCTTATCTCAAATGCTTTCTAATTCTCAGGTTAATTGTTTAGCATTTCCATCAGTAATTTATTCCAGTACTCATCTCCCTTAGCTACAAAAGAAATTACTCCCACTCCAGTAAGCCTTAAAGAAAGTTCTAGTTTGTGGAGATTGTCTTTTCTTCTTTTCCACGTACTAGTCCTAATTCTTCTACAATAACCATCAAAACTTTATTGTCAATGTAAGTGTTATACTTTTCCAGACCACTCTTCACCTGCCTCCTATGTCTTTCAATGACTCCCAGCATATCTCCTTTATTAGTATCTCTTTCAATGATTCCCAGCATGTCCCAGCATACTAGTTGTTGATTTTGTTCTGTGTAATTTGCACAAGCAGCTCTTCTTTTAGCCCCTTCCACATCCCACGTTAGACACCTATAATGTGAGTGCGTACTACCTCACTGTGCTTTTGCAATGTTTGACCAAGATTTGTTTTCAAATTCAGTCTTTTCCTCGGTGTATTCAACTAGCAATTCCTGCATCACATTGAGCTGGGTGGTGAGCGGAAATCCTTTGCCTGGCATTCGAGAGGACGTAAGTGTGAATCTTTCCTAATTTCAGTATTCCTTGGTTTCCCATAGTCTCTCCAGGTGGGTACTGGTGTGGTTCTTTGAAAATGCCGGTGCCAAATTTCTTCCTGTTTCTTGCCTCACTTCTCTCCCTCTTCTAATGGCGATGTCGTCGACGTAAAGCCTGAATGGAAAAAACCTGCAACTTATAATCATACAAATCTTTTTTTCATTTCATATGGTTTGAATGCAGTATTCTAACAATTCATCTCCCAATCATCCGATGCACGAATATCTAATAAAGAGTTGAAATGTGAAAAACAATATGATTGTGATGCATTGAGAGAATCTGTTGAAATGAATATTCCCCTGTTGAATCAGCAACAAAAATATGCTCATGAAAGATGTAAACATTGGAACTAGAGGGAACTTCTTCTTGGATGCTTCCAGTGGACCGGGAAAACTTTTTGATTTTATTGATTTTGGCAATGATTCACTTGCAGAATGAAATTACACTTGCACTTGCTTCATCAAGAATTGCAGCTGCATTGTTGGAAGGCAGTCAGACATCTCATTCAGCATTCAAGTTGCTGTTGAATATGGAAATCAATGAAATTCCGACATGCAACCTTTTGAAGAACTGTGTGATCGCCAAAGTTCTGCAGCATTGCAAATTGATCTTATAAGATTAATGTACAATTGGACATAAAAAGTCTATGGAGGCATTAGACTAAACAATGCAAGATTTATGAAACAATCAATACCAGTTAGCCGCTGTTATGATTGAAATGTAAGTAAAATACTTTGAGATTCATTGAGATTTCAAATTTAATTGAAGAAAATAAATCATTTGATCAACATGAAATTCTGACTTAATTTAATTGTGACTTAAATTTTGGAACAAAACCACATGGTTCCAAGTCTATCACATTCCAGGCACACCACACATTTACTGCGTTTCAGTTGTCTACTGCTGATAGAATTCATTTTGCATGTAAAATTTCCCATTTGCATACTTCCGAATGCACTCCTCCTCAAATTGAATAATCACGGACACAGCTGTTAATGAATACAATGATCACTTAGAACTATGTATTTTCTCATTTTTACTTTGTTTACACGTTTTCAAAAGCTTTTCACAAAACAATAACAAAAACGGTTTTATTGAAATTTGGACAGGACAACGTCTGTTGGGTCAACTAGTTGCTAATAATTGCTTTGGAGCCCTTTCTTTGAGGTTGTTGTCTTGTATTAATGCATGGTTAATGTGTTGCAGTACAGATGTAGGGAGGGAAGTAAAATTCATTGTGAAAACTTATAAGATGGTTTTGGAAACAGCACAAACATTTATGAAAGGAATGTGAAAAAAATTGTAATTAGCCAACACAGGCATCTACACTTACCTTACCAGGCATGGTAAGTTTGTGTTTGGTGGCACTAAACATCTGAAATGGTAACTGGTGATTATCACCAATTCTCTAACACTGTTTACTCTATATGTGCATCAGTGACCACTGTAAGGCAACCAAGTGAAGTTTCAGATAGATACAGAAAGATAATCTTTGCTAGGGTGTCTCCGTATTGTGGCAATAGAATAAATTTGTTATATACCCTCCCCTCCTCCCCCAACCTCCAAGGAGGTGAAGAAATGGCGAGGTGTGACGCTAGCTTTAATCTGTTGAGAATCTGCTTACCTCCAAATGTATTAGGCGTGATGGTATGATATGGAGGCTCCATGTAACACAATGTCTGTTCATCCTGACTTAGGGATCCAACACTGATTACACAAATATAAAGTAATAAAATTTCTGGTAGAAAATATTTGCTTTTTATGTGTTAAGAGGAGGGCACTTTTGAAAAGTTGTTGCCTGTATTTTTTTTTTTTTAATGTTATGGTTTGAATTTTCAATTCTGGTGAGAAACTGAGAAACAGGGCTTGTTTGCTGGAAACAAATTCCAGTATGTAGTAACTAAGGATTGCAATCCCACAGTGTTTTCAATCCTGCATCTGCTGATTGCGAGATTGGTTGATCCCATGGGTTCCAACATAGTTTTTAAAGTGTTATCAAATTAAATGATAAATGTATATTTATTGATTAATAAATCATCTCTAATATTAAATAATAGAAATCAACATTAAACAATATTTTAATTAGCAAACTAACCTTAAGAATTTTAGTTTACTTTAAATATTCTTTTCACTTTTGTTTTAAATCTAATTCGAATTATTAAGTAAATAATCAAATATGTTAAGTATTCAGATCATATCATGTTACAGTAAACCACATCAGTTCAAAAAATAAGTTATTTACTAAATTGTCAAACTATCATTTTATTTGGAAAGAGTTACGTATATAGCCAGCAGCCGATAATGCCATTTCTGCCCCTTTGACCATTGGTTTGATTGGAGTGATCATAAATAAAAGACTTTTTGAAAAGCTTAGCAACTTTCTGCACATTTTGAGATCATTTATATCTGGAACCACTTCAGTAGGTAAATGATCCAGTGTTATGGTCACGCTTTGTGCTTCGATTGCCCCATCCAAGTCTTAATCATCCGAGTCGGTCATAATTGTTTCTATGCATTTGACATTTATTTTTCAGTAGGTTTTTTTTGTATATTATGTCAATGGCCAATTGTGTACTGTGTGAAAAAGCACAATAGCAGGTACCAAGGCAGAAGTTTACTATTTTTACCATGACACTTGTAATGGCAATAACATGAGTTTTAGAGATCGAGATCAAAGTTTGTCAGTGCAAACTGAGTATTCTAAGCAAGTCAAGATTAAACTGTGTTTCTTTGCGGTGGACATAAGCATTCAGATATTGGTGTTTTTTGTGACGTCCACTAGTCAAAGCTCAACAAAAATCTTTGTAATTGTTTCAATTATTCAAATGTCAACTTTTATGGTATTTGAAAAATTTGTGACCATATCTCTTATAATATTCGCAGAATTGAAAGATGAAATCCCTTTTTTTAAAAGGGATATCTCAAATTTTATAAAGTAGAAAACAATTTATGGTAAAAACATTAACAAAGCATTCTCGAAACCATTTATTCCACAGATTTTCTTTTTGACATAGCTGTTTTAATCTTTTTTGTATTATTTTACTTCCTTCTCAGAAACAATTCACAATATAAGGAGTATCAGGGAAGCCATGAAACAATATTTTGACAAGCTACTAAATGGACCTAATGGGATAGATGATGAAGAAACAAGTCAGAGGATAATAGATGAAGACACTCCAATTGCTTGGTCAGAAGTTGAGCGAGCTCTCCATAAGATGGAAAGTGGCAAGTCAGCAGGAGCCAATGAAGTTACAGCCGACATGATTACACCTGCCAGTCTACCAGGGATACAATGGCTGTATAGAATCCTCAGAGCAATATGGAATAATAACGAATACCAGAAGACTGGACAAAAGGGGTGATAATTCCTATCTTCAAGAAAGGTACAGAAGGGAAAAGTGAAAGCTCCTATCCCATGGCCTCAAAATTATGGAAAAGATAGTTGAAGCTAGAGTACGAACAAATATTAGAGCCCATATTAGAAGAGGAAGAACATGGGGTTGAGGGTTGGAAGATGCACAACAGATCTATTTTTTGCCTTGAGAATGCTTGTAGAAAAATATTGGTAAAGGACAGAAAAACCTAATTATTGTGTTTATGACCTAGCAAAGGCATACAATAATGTTCCTAGATCAACTATCTGGAAAAAGTCTAAGAAACTTAAAATACTAGAGTACTTCATCAGAAAGATCCAAATACTGTACAATAATTGTAAGAGCTGTGTCTGAATGATTTAGTACAACCAAAGGTGTACTACAAGGATGTGCCCTTTCATCTCTTCTGTTCATAGCAGTGATCGATAACATCTTAAAAGAATTAAAGAGAGCATTCAATAGAGATCTACAGGCATTGGTGTTTGCGGATTATGTGGCAGCATGGGATGAGAACCGAAGAAAGAATACAAAACAAGGTGATAATGTGGAATAATAAGTTTGAAGAATATGGAATCACCTTGCAACTGTGAGTTTTTTTTTTCTTACTGCTTTACGCCTCGTCGACAGCTAAGGTCATTAGAGGTTTGATGGGACTGGGGACAAGCAATGGGAAGGAATTCAGCCATGGCCTTTTTGAAGGAAGCATCCCGGCATTCGCCTGGGAGTGATTTGGGGAAACCATGGAAAACCCAAATCTGGATGCCCGGACGGGGATTTGAAACCCGCGTCCTCCCGAATGGCAACTGTGAGCCATAGTGGTAAGACTCATTATTTTCTATTCAAACCCGCTGAGTGGAGTATTTATTTACCAACAAGAGGCAATAGCTGACGTGATAGGCATCTTATATACAACTATTTCTCCTTTTATGAGATTTGTGGGATTCATCTGATTGCTTCAGAAGTTCTGTTTCTGATACAACTGGAAGAGATATGTATATTAAATTCAGGCCACATGGCAATTTCATTATTGTAACTAGTGTGCCTTCTGCTACAGACCTCTCTGTGTGTTCTCCAACCAATTTATTCTGTCCAGTGGAAAATTGAATGTGATTTTCATTTGGAAAGACACAGATTTAAAAATTTGACACCTAGAAATATTGCAAAAATGTATCATCATTAAAGTCAGTTAGAAGCCGTACAGATATTAACTGTTTTTGAACAATATAAGAGGGTCTTTAATTAGGTTAATCATTTCTCCCAAGTTATACATTAGGTGGCTGACCGCTCCATTTAAAAAATCTCAGCAATCCTCATACTCTATCCCGTGGTGAATTGATGCCTGCCACTCTTTCACAGCAGTAAATTGAAGATTATATTGGACTTGAGAATAATTCCATGTAGGCTAAGGGGTCATACCACACCAGCCTATTGCGGAGGCTGGTTAGTTGCTACTTGTTATTTGGTAGTATCTCCCCTCAGTGTTGTTAGCTTATATCTCTTCGACACCTGCTGGTTTGGAGCAAGTATCCAACCTGGCTTTTAAATAGTGTTTTATACTTGTTATGGTACAAATAATTCTGTACTACTGGCAGAGTTTTTATTTATTTAATCACAATTTAAATTAGCATCATGTCTCTCTGACTGTATATGAAGTAGTTTCCTAGAGGAAGACAGAATCAGATATCTGTAGTGCTTCCTCAACTGATATATTGTTCATTGGTGACAGAATCATGTACACTATGTCCTTTCATTAAATGGAAAGTTCATCATTTGTATGGCTCCTTTGGCTCCATTCAGTCATAAATACTTTTTAGCAGTCAATTATCTTGTTCATAACTTTATTGAATCCCTATGTTATCTTCAACCCTGTGGGAAGAAGATCATGTTTTATCTGATTCCTGATTATATGGGAATTGGTAAGAATGAGGGTGTATAGATAATTCACAAATTAGCTTCCATTAATGTAAGGATATATTTTGCTCTGCGTCCTAAAAATTTGACCTTGCCTCATCTGTGAATGGTATGATTCACTGTGCTTGACAGTGGCAGCAGCTGGAAGTCTAGAGTCACAACCTCAAGTTTCAGTCGATGGTGCAGCCATGGAGCATCTCCCTGCTTACAAGGAAGGATAAGATTTTTGTCTCTCATGTCCAAATAGGGGAATGCTCACATACAGATGGACACCTCCTATGGGAGGCCCAACCAGTATGTGATGATCGCAGTTTACTTTGGTTGGTACATCACATTTTAACTGTCTTGTTTTCTATATAAAGTATCTTTTTATGTTTGATTGTTGGGTTTCACTGGTAGATAGATTTTTCTTACTCTCTCATTAGGTAGCCACACATTTTAATAGGCTGAGATCTAGGTTTTATTTAGGGAATGACTGACCTCTTAACATTCAGATCAGTCGTCTTCAGTTTTTTCTTTTCTTGTATTTGTTGCTTTCAAGATAAGTTTTTCAGTTCTGTGTTGAGTCGCTAATGATCAACATCCACAACAGGAATACTATAAGTCAGATTTGTAACTACAATGATGGTGTTTCCTTTCTGATATTTATTGTCTATGCAATGCATTCTGTCAAACTGATTTCTTGGACACAAATTGTCTTAATGTTGTTGCCAATACAACTTAACCACAAATTAAGTGTGTGTGGATTGATACAGAATTAGAATTAGGCTCGCTGATAAACAACTATAACAGTAGTTTTAACTCAAGCTCTGCTCTTACAAGTAGCTTATTGCTTTGTAACTTTTAGAAAGGAAATTGAAATTGCAATTTATTTGTTGTTTCAGGTCTAAGATTTTACCATGAGCATTGGAGTTGGTGTTGCATGATGATTTAATTCAGCTGGTCAGAATAAACTAGTTAAAAATTCCAATTGAATAATTTTTTCTGGTTACTTTGAATTTGTTTATATGCTATTTCATACCATTGTATCTCTTAAATTTAACTAAAAATAGTTATTTTTTGATATAAATTTGTCAATATTAAGTTTATTAATAAAATATTATAAACTTTTTAAAACTAATTATTTTTAATCAAAATAATATTTTAATATGTTCCTAAACACTATAATTTATCATCAATATATTATTAAAGTTACAGAAAAACAGTTATTCTAATTTTATATTGGTTTTGGTAACAAAATGGGGTCTGTTCATGCTTTTTAAATTATGTAGTTCACACTAACAGAGTACAATGGCATTGCCTGGGCTAGTCAGAATTTTTTTGACCATACACTATTTTTTAGTCACTAAATGAGAAACATGTCTACCAACTTTCATCAAATTCACACCAGCCATTTCTGTAGTTAAACCAAACTTTGTTTCACCTGCACTATGCCTAGAAGGGAGTGGGCAGGGATTGTCATACCCCTACAGTATTTTCAGAAACAGTATTTCAAGAAACCTGTTTGAAGTTTTATCAAATTAGTACAAACCATTTACATAACTAATAAAATCTTGTATTTACCCACACACTTCCCAGAATGTGTTGAGTTGAATGCTGTGATATGGAATGTTAATTTTTATTTTGGCCCAGGCTGCATATTAACCTGATCACAACATCCACTACCTGTGCTGCTCAAATTTCGAAACATGTACTGTAAGTGTATTTATATAGTCCACACATATAAATCTGTACCTGCAGTGTGTCTGTTCGCTCTGTCATCAGACAGAAAATGTAGATTTTGAATGGGTTTTCAAAGTTTAAAATCCTGGGTTCGGAGATGCTACGCCACTTTTTTTTTTTTTACAAATAATCTGGAACAGCCAGTAAACTGCTGAGTTAATTTTGACAGCATTTTCACTGTATCAATAATTTAGTCTAATTTTACTGCTTTAAAATTAATATTTGTTCTGTACCTTTAAAGCTGAATATCAAGTATCCAGAACCATTTTACAAAACTGCTTTTACTGATAGCACTAAAGGCTTAATAAACAGGTCATGTCCATGTAAAAAGCAGCAGTTATGCATAGGTTACTTTTAGTAGCCAGAGGTTGTAGTTTTGATGCCTGAAATAACTTCAATGGCATTGAAGTCCCCTCCCCACCCCCCTCAAAAAAATATCAATTTACGTAGTTTCCTCTTTACATTCAGTTCAGCCATCTATGGAGTTTAAAGATTGAATAACCAAAATTTAAGGAAGGAACTGGTAGATACTGTAATATTTATGAATTATGCAACATCTAGTTTGTGTTTTTGACAATACATTCAGAATTTCAGTTATTGTTCCAGTGTCATGTAACGTATAAACAGAAGATATTCTGCATATTTCAAGTCTGATCCTGAGATTTAAAATGGTGGAAACCCCATAAAAAATCTGCTCAGTAGTTTGTGAGTTTTTCTGGAACAGATATATGTGGGTTGAGTTTTATAGATATAGAAGAATAGAAGGTATCACATTGTTCTTGGATGTCTTAAGCTTTCTTACTTCTCTTGTGATTGTTTGAATATGGTGCTGTTGTATATGAGGAAGTCAAACATTTAGATGATGATCCATACAGGCTTCAAGACCTCAATACTGTCTCTAACCAATGTGATAAATAGCATTCGAAATTAAAGGAAATAATTGCCTTTAAAGAATAAAAAAAATGTTTGTGGTAAAATTCATAATTCAATAAATATTTAAAATGGAAAAAATTACATATTGGCTGTAACAGGAAATGAAAATTTTGAACTGTTTTCTTTGCAGGACTGTAGCAGAAATATAAAGAATATAGTGTATTAAAGGGGTGTAAGGGTTTGGGAGAGACTATAATAGTCTTTTCCAACCAAATGTCAACATCTCCTTCACGTGGTGCACCCTGTTTGCACGGACGAGGCTCTGGCGACTGAAAGATTCCCGGTATAAGGAGTCATCCACTGCTTGCTAACGGCCTCCGAAAGGAGGGAGGAAGAGTGGGGAGTGGTCCAGGGCACCCTCTTGCCCTTGGGGTTGGAAACGGCACCTAAAGGTGGATGAATCAGAAATTATCAACGGCATGGGGATGCAGAAGGCAACAGGAAACCACTGCATTAAAGACCCAACGGGTATCCCAAGGACATTTAATCCTCTCAAATTACATATTATATCATGATGGCTTCTTCCTGGGTAAAATATTCCGGAGGTAAAATAGTCTCCCAATCGGATCTCCGGGTGGGGACTGCTCAGAGAGGAGTCATCAGAATGGATAGAAACATTCTACGAGTCGGAGTGTGAAATGTTAGAAGTATGATTAGGGCAGGTAGGCTAGAAAATCTAAAAAGGGAAATGGAACACCTTAAGTTAGATGTTGTTGGGGTTAGCGAGATAAAATGGAAGGACGCACAAGATTTCTGGTCTGGGGAACACAGGATAATTAGCACACAAGCTATCAGTGGATTCGCTGGTGTAGGATTTGTAATGAATAAGTGAGTAGGGAAGTGGGTGAGTTATTATCAACAGTTTAGTGACAGGATTATTTTGATGAGGTTAGAAACTAAACCCGCCCCAACCACATTAGTACAAGTGTATATGCCAACGTCACAGGAAGATGACGAAGAAATAGAAAAAATATACACTGAAATTGAAGAATTAATCCAATATGTGAAGGGAGAGGAAAATCTTATAATCATGGGTGATTGGAATGCAAAAGTGGGAGAAGGAAAAGAGGGGAGTACTGTAGGAAGGTTTGGTTATGAGAAAGAAATGAGTGAGGTAGCAGGTTATTAGAATTTTGTGAAAGATATAAGCTAGTAGTGGCAAACACACTGTTTAAGAATCATGCAAGAAGGATTTATACATTGAAACATCCTGGGGATACAGGCAGATATCAGGAGGATAATATCAAACAGAGATTCAAGAATCAAGTTCTACACTGTAAAGCGTACCCAGGAGCAGACATAGACTCTGACCATAATTTGATAGTAATGGAATGCAGGCTGAAATTCCAGCGAATAAGGAAGCAGCATAAGGAGAACAGACTGGAAGTGAATAAACTGAAACAATCTAGTACGAGAGAAAAATTTGCAGAAATGGTTGACTTAGGTGTAAGAAAGAACTCTGAAAGGAGCTCAACCGAGGACGAATGCAATGCATTAAAGACCGAAATAATGAAAGCTGGAAAAGAAACATTAGGCTTTAGGGAACAAGCTGTCAGGAAACCTTGGATCATAGAAGAAAATTTTGGAATTGATGGATCAGAGGAGCAGGTACAAAAATGCTCAGGATAATGCAGGAGGAGAGCAATACAGCCAATTTAGAAATCAAATAAACAGGAAATGCAAAAAAAGAAAAATGGCTAGAAGAAAAGTGTGAAGAAGTAGAAAAGAAAATTATCACAGGTAAAATAGATGTTGCATATAGGAAGATCAAACAGAATTTTGGAGAAATGAAGAAAAGAGGTGTGAACATTAAAGCTGCCGATGGGAAACCTCTTTTAACCCCAGACGATAGAGCTAACCAATCGAAGGAACACATTGAGAAACTGTATGATGGGGACGACTTGAACAATAGCGTAATAGAAAAGGAAGGCGATGTCAACATTGATGACATAGGAGATCCTGTTCTGAGGACAGAATTTAATAAAGCTCTGCATGACTTGAAAGCAAATAAGGCAGTTGGAATTGATGAGATCCCTGAGGAACTTCTTAAATCCCTAGGAGAAGAAGGAATCGAACGATTATTCAAGCTGACATCAAAAATTTATGAAACAGGAGAAATTACAACTGATTTTAATAAAATTATCACCTTCACACTTCTGAAGAAAGCACAAGCTGCCAAATGTGAGAATTATTGCACCATTAGTCTAACATCACATGCTTCAAAATTACTGACCAGAATAATGGAAAGGGTAGTAGAAGACATAGTAGGTGAAGATCAGTTTGGGTTTAGGAAAAATCGCGGTACAAGGGAAGCAGTTCTGGTTTTAAGATTAATACTTGAAGGGCGGACCAAGAAAAACAAAGATACTTCTATGGCATTTGTTGATTTAGAAAAAGCTTTTGATAATGTTAGGTGGGACAAGATGTTCAAAATTTTAAAGAAGTCAGGCCTAAAGTATCGAGATAGAAGAATACTTTATAAACTGTATAAGAATCAAGTGGCTGCAATAATAGTAGAGAATCATGAGAGACATGCATCGGATAAAAAGGGTGTGAGACAAGGTTATAGTCTATCCCCGTTAATATTCAACTTTTATGTAGAGGAAGCAATAAAGAAAGTAAAAGAAAAATTTCCATGTGGCATAAGTGTTCAGGGAGAAAAAAATCAGTATGCTACGATTTGCTGATGACATTGTCTTGTTAGCAGAAAGGGCTGATGATATTGAGAAATTACTTAATGGCATGAACAAAATACTGAAGGAAGAATTTGGCCTGAACATAAATCAAAGCAAGACTAAAGTGATGAAATGTAGCAGAAATGATACAAATACAAGCAGATTAAATATAAAAATAGGATCAAATGCAATTGGAGAAGCAAGTGAATTATTTGGGGAGCAAAATTACAAGCGATGGCCGAAGCAGGAATGATTTTAAAAGCAGAATAGCACTAGCAAAAAGTGCCTTCATAAAAAATAGAAATATTTTAGTTGCAAATATTGATCTAGGAATTAGAAAAAACTTTTTAAAACTCTACGTGTGGAGCACAGCACTTTATGGTAGTGAAACATGGATTTTAGGAATACCGGAAAGAAGGAAAATTGAAGCATTTGAAATGTGGTGCTACAGAAGAATGCTGAAAATTAAGTGGACAGACAAAGTAAGAAATGAACGAGTTTTGGAAATGATGGATGAGGAAAGAATTAGGTGGAAAAAGCTTACAGAAAGAAGAGACAGGCTGGTAGGTCTTATTTTGAGACATGCTGAATTGGTTAATTTGCTGGTGGAGAGAACGGTCAAAGGTAAGAACTTTAAAGGAAGACAGAGTTTAGAATATAGGAAGCAGATAATTGAGGACGTGGGATGTAAGGAATATGTAGATATGAAGAGGTTAGCCCAAGATAGGAAAGGATGGAGGATTGCATCAAGCCAGTCGAAAGATTGATGACAGCAAAAAAAAAAAAAAAAGGTGTATTAACCTATACTGGAGTAGACACAACTGGCACAGGGATTGTCCTGATTGATAGGTTATGTTTTGTTCCTATTGGTTACAGTCTGGATGTAAAAATTGAAATGTCTTGAAAATTAGTCATGTTTCATTCCATCTGGTTTTCAGTGTGGATATAAAAGCCAGCAAAATCTTTCTGTTTTATCCATACAGTGATACTGACCAGTTTCACATCACATATGCGAGTTGATGCTGAGAAAGTCTGAGTGGTGTGGCGAATGTTTGTTTCTAAATCAGCAATGTGCAGACATTGAAATAAACTTGCTATTGATAATATTTCAGCGAAGCACAGTTTGTTAATTATTATTTCCCACATCAGATGGCTACTGGGCAATTATTATCTCAGTGGTTCATAATTCCTCATACGTAAAACTCTGACTACACTAGAGTGCCTGCTTGTAGTGTGTGTTTCCCTTTCTCAAGACACTGAATGAAGAGCCAGGAGAGGGCCAGAGCATTCTTCGAGATTCTGGAGTAGATAGTATGCAAAGTTGATCATGGTTTCTTTTTCTACTGAAACTGGTTTTCCATTCCTATATGAACACTTGTTTCCAGTCAAGAATATTAGTTGTTAAAGAAATTGTCCACTGTTGATATGTGACTAATTTCTATACATATGGTTGCTTATGCAGTCTTCAAGTTTTTGTAAATATTTCTTATTACTAATGCAGTGATCCACATGATTTGTTTGATTTAGTTATGATTTCTGTTGTAAATAATCTGTGAAGTATGAGTTAAATACATTATTGAGTGTGATGGAGCACATGCTCCAGTAGCAATTTCCCAAAGAACTTACTTGATTAATTTAATTGTGATGGGACAAGTGTTTCACTGGAAAATTCCCTACATACTCATTTCTCCCTAATCGTGCCCTCCTCCTTTCGCCTTTGACGAATTTTAATTTTACATTCTTTCAGTGTTTTTGGAAGTTATTCCTCTCTTCCCTTGGTAATTTATTCCAATCACTGACACTCTCAGCTACAAAAGAAAATTTCCCTTTCCCTTATGCCTGAAATTGAGTGCCGACTTGTGATCATTCTCATTTTCTCACTTCTGTACACTACTCTCACTTCTTTCACTAAAAGCCTCATGATCAACATATGCCTTGTGAATTCCCAGCATTATCTTCACCCTCCTCATGCATTTCAAAGAAGGTGAATCCAGTTCCTGTATCATATCAATTATTGATAGTGTCCTGCACTAATTTTCACAGATTTCTGCAATTCATAATTTTTTTACTATAAATTATTTTAGTGTTTGAGGTAAATTGTTTCTCCACATACCTCTCCCACAAATATCCATCCAGGTCGCTTGCTAATATTAGCCTTACATGAGGTCTCACAGTTAAGTTTGAAAACTTATCCTAAAAAATGACCCATACGTCATTGTTAAATACTCATCATCATGGGTTTTCTGCTATTCAGCAGGTTCATTCATAGTGGCGGCTTTCTGTGCCTCCCTTTTCTCTGCCAGTCTCTATATTTGCCATTTATCATAATGTCATCAAGCATTTTCTTTCTTCGTTGACCTCTTTATGATGCCCTCAAGGGCAGTTTTAAGCAGGCACTTATTCCTCAACACATGACAAATCCAGTTCCTTTTTATGTTTCTTATAGTTTTTATAAGGGACCTATGATCTCCTGCTCTTTCCAGCACCTAATCATTCTTTACTTATCTTTACAACTTATTTTCTTCATTCTCCTCCATAAACCCATTTCAAAAGCTGCCAATCTCTTTGCACCTTTTTTGTGCGCTTTTGCCACATATAGTCCTACACTCCATACAAAATATTTAGCTAGTTCCACATAATCTATTGAAAGCTTCCTTTGCCATTGCGATTCTAGCTTTCACCTCCTTCTTGCAACTCATATCACCATACAACAAACCCGAGAAATTTGAAGGACTCCACCTGTGCAATTATTTCTCCTTGTAGATTTATCGTCATTTCTTTGTTACTCTTTCCATCCATCTGTAAGCATCTTAGAATTTTAGCAAATTCTAGCCTCTCACCTTTAGGTATTAGGAGGAAAAGCTCACGCTTTAGTAAAAGATAGTTTCATTTCATGTACAGGTTATGAGAGCGAAGCTTTATATAGCATGAAGATACTGTAACCAAACAAACTAAATAAACCCTTTTAGGAACTGTAAAAGTATTTAAAAGTAAATAAAAGCCCTAAAGTAAACCTTTTATAACAGAAAGAAAACATTAGTTTGGGAGGAAATAGGTTAAATCACTCAAGTTCAGTTTCAAGTAATAAATTTTGCTATAAGTTAACTTCACAGTTTCTAAGCCAATTTGAGTGCAGTAAAGACTTTTAGTAGTTGCTAAATGCCGGATATAAATTATGTATAATAATAAATAAACTTTAAATCAACCGAAAATTAAATAATCATTAATAATACAACTTTGGAATTATGAGCTTCTACTTTGGAAGTATTTTGTCATTTTAAACCGATTTACGAGCAAGAAAGTAACTCAATATTTAATAAACCAACTAAATTAATTTTCTGTAATAATATTAACACCTTTTACTAACCTTAAAGATGATAATCCAAAATAATCCAGTTCAGCACACAAACAATCCCTAATATTTGGCATTTCACTGTTTTCACACACTTTCGAGCAGAATAAAGTAATTTTAGGGAAGTAATAATACAATAAAATATAAATTCCCTAAAATTTCGTAGTTTCTGAACGTTTAAATAACTTAAAACAATTTTTAATACTTCGTCAGATGCACTTCACTTTTAACATTTTTTATCTCAAAATCCTAGAGAACTTTCGAAATAAAAAGTAGATTTCTGGGAAGACCTAAAAATCTAATATCACATATAATAATTCCAAGTAATTCCAGGCAATAGAACCGATTCTATAGAGATCTTAAAATTTAGTTTTCATTACAACCATGTGGTCAACTTAGAAATTATTTACAGCTGTTTACGAGCAGATACAGAGACGAGATAACTTTCAGAATGCGTAATTTAATTCAGAGAACCTCTTGGTAATTTTATATTTGTGATAAAAGTAATAGAAACAAAGTTATTAAATTAAATCTGAAATAACATTTTTTAGTAAATCTTACACACTTTGTAATTAAACTTTCCCTGCACCAATCTTAATAAAAATTACACCTATAAACTCAGGAATTTTGGTAGAACACGGTGATAATAATATTATTTGTGTAAATTGTGGCTTTATAAAAAATGACGAAATAAAGAAGCTTCTAGAACAATAGTAATTCCCCAGGGTAGGAAAATAGTTCACTCCTACGCTCAGATCTTTAAAACCAGATACTTAAAGTTAATCACTAAATATCCATTATTTCACAATAAAAAAGTATAAATACTGTCACTCTTAAAGTTTCGTATAATTGGTTAGTTACTGAGATATTTCAGGCCTAAATTTTCTAAGTGTTAGCGGAAAGTTGTGTTTTGGCTGTGATGTCAGCGAGGGTATAAAACATGACGCCATGTGAAGACGCCATTCTTTCTTTCTTTCTTTTCGGGTCTGGAAGCTGTACTATCATGACGTGCTAAGTGCGTGTGCGCTGGTGAGTTGGTAGCTCAGGTTTTGGGTTGGTACTACCGGGTCGGCCATCATGGAACTTTGGCTTTTGGGCGCGGCACTTGTTTTTCTTAACATGAACTTGTGAGCTTCATCAGGGGTCGGTCGGTCTTATCTTCTCTCCACAATCTGCAAACTTTTGGAACGATTGTTCGATTTTGCCTAATCAACTTTAAGAATGCTGTTTGAACTTTTAATTTCATTTAAATAAACTTTAAGAATTTTTGGGAAAGTGAACTGTTTTATTTCTGTAGCTGTTGTACTACCTTTTCAATATTTGAGGTCATCAAATATTGTGGCGACCTTAAGCGTTCTAGTTGAATATCCAGGCAACATGGTCAAAGCAAATTAACATATTCAGTAAGTTTTCATCGAACGGTGAGGTGCTATCAAGAGTTTAAGTTAAGGCACTTAGGCGATACTTCAACCCCAGTATCGGTCTATGTCCTTACACATCCTACATTTAGTTTTCTTCCTATTGATTCTCATTCCGTATTCCTTACACCCTTTGTCGAAAGCCTCTAACATTCTTCTGAGTATCTTGACACTTTCCACCAGCAAGGCCATCTCATCAGCAAACCGGATGTAACTAATCCTATATCCACCCAACCATACACCTCCTTTACCTCTTAAACTCCTTTGTGTAATTTCCTCCAAATATATGTTAAATAATAGGGGTGACAGACAAAATCCCTGTCTTACACATCTTCCAATCCTTCCCTCTTCTGTAAGGTCATTCCCCACTCTCACTCTTACTCCTTGTTTAATGTATAATCTACGTATTAGTCTTCTTTCCTTCCAATCAGTGCCTTTATTTTTCATAATATCTTTTAACTTCACCTATTGCTCTCTATCTAAAGCCTTTTTCCAGGTCTATTAAAACCATGTAACAATCTCTTCCCCTTTCAATGTATCGTTCACCTATTGTTCTCAGCAAACCAATAGTGTCTCTTGCCCTTCTTCCTCCTCTCTGAAACCCAAACTGTTCTTCAGCAATTGGTATGGACAGACTGCTGGATATTCTTCTATTTAGCACTCTTAGTAATACCTTAACAGCCTGGCATAAGAGGCTTATAGTTCTGAAATCCTCACTCTTCACTGCATTCTTTTTCTTTTCAATTGATATCAACGCTGTTGTCAAGAAATCTTTTGGTCATTCTCCTCTTTCATACATCTCATTACACAAATATAGTATTTCTCTTCTTTCCTCATCCTTCAAACTTTTCAGGATTTCTATAGGTAACTGATCAATCCCACATGCTTTTCTGTTCTTCATCTCTGCCAAAGCCTTCCCCACTTTCAACTCCAGGATATGGCATCCCCTCTCCTCCTTGCAGACTCTCTCTTCTTCTTCTAATCCTAACGCCTTTGGTCAATGTTGCAGATCATACAGCTCTCCTATATATTCTTTCCATGTTTGCTGTATTTCATGAGCCTCCCTGGCTAACATTCCATTTTTGTTTTCAACTTCCAGCCCTGCTGTCCTTCTTTTTCCTTGAAAGCATATCTGCGCGGCCTCCTTGTACATCAATTCAAATTTTCCCTCTGTTTCTAATTGCTGTATCTCATCACACTGCCAGTTCTCTCTTGCTTTCTCAACTTCTTTTTTCAATTCATTGTTTAATTTTCTGTATTTCCTTCTCCCCTCTTCCCTCTCTGTATTTTTCCATTTCCTTCTCTCTTCCATCTTCTGTACATTGCTTCAGTCACCCATTCTTTCTTTATTATACTGCTTTTCTTGAATAATATTTCTTCTGCAACAGCATTTTTTAGACTCTTATTTACATTTCCTCTATCCCATTTGTTTATAAAGACTTTTTTTATTTCTCTACCTTGCCCTTCCTCTTTAAGAGCCTCAGTATAAAACCTTTTAGTTATCTTCCCTTTCTTTCTTCTTTCTTTTCAATCTCATTTCTATTTCTGATACAACAAGAGTGTGATCAGAATTAACATCAGCTCCTGGTTAAGATTTTGCATTTTTAACCAATTTTTATACCTGTTCTGGATTAGTATATAGTCAATCTGATATCTCTTTCTGTCGAAGGGAGATGTCCAAGTATACCTTCTTCTTGTATAGTTTTCAAAAAGTGTGTTTCCTACTACCATTTCATTTTCCTTATGGAAGCTTACCAGCCTCTCCCTTCACTCATTTTGCATTCCAAGTCCATACTTGTCAGTTGTTCCCTCATCTTTTCCCTCTCCAACCACTGCAGTAAAATCCCCCAACACTATGAAACAAGCCTTTCTCTTTTCCTTATCTATAATTTCCTCCAGTATATTATAGCACTCCTCCACTTCCTCAACCGAGTGTTGGCTTATCGGCATGTACACCATGCTCTTAGTAGGGGCTTTTAATCAATATACGATGTTGCATTTGTGGAGCTATGTTACATGACACAATGTTCAATACTTTCACTCATAACTTATTACCTTTTATCAATGATTTGAATGCCGTCTGATCGCCAGCCTGGTAAGCTTTGCTGTTTGTATAATTAAATAAATCACAGTCAAAGGGCACATGCAAGAATCAAATTAAAACACATACACACGTGCCAGCTTTCACAATTCTCGAAGTTTTATTGCCCTAATGTTACATAACCCAAAAGCAAGCCACCAGACACTAAAAATAATCTTTGTCACCAAAGAATGCAGTTTTGAGTATAAATAAAGTCGGAAATAGTGAGTAGTAGCCCCGTTAATATTCATTAAACAATTGACACTGTACCGTAGTAGTTCACCAAAATCAGTCTGCAGCAAACCATGTTACATAGAAAATACTTCTGCACTATCTAAATAATATTTTGTTCATTGGAACATCGGTTATACTGCGATAGCGAATTATTACAGCGTACACACAGAACAAACACTCGCGGCCACCGACCCGCTAGACTCCATCCACTTTACCCTACTCGACTGTATAAAACTCCACTCAACTGTATAACTGTGTGCTGGCCAACTGCACAGCTCCAAAGACATTATAGGTATATATGTGATCACATTACCAACTTACAAAATGTATCTAATGTTCACGGTTTCGTCACAACATGAATCAAAACTATATCTTTCTTTCTCCTCTTAGTGTCATAAACATAATTCTACCATTTATACATTCCACATTCATTACTTCACTCTTCATAGCTATCCTGATTACAATGGCTACTCCTAAAATCCCACTCCTCTCCTCTTCCGAATAATAACATTGATACTCTCCATTTTCAAATTCTCCCCCGCCTCCCCCTATCTAACCTCACATATCCCTAAAATATCCAACTTATTTATCTTGTTCTCCTGTTTCAAATTCTCTAGTTTTCCCACTTGCAGAAGAGTTCTAACATTCCATGCTCCTATTCTTATTTTCTCCCTTCTCTGAACCTCACTCCCACACTGAATACTGCTGTGGTCATTTATTTTAGAAGTACTCCCCTCAGGAAGCTATAACCCAATGCCAGGGCATTCTTCACTATTTGAAGCAATTTTGGAGATGATGTGGAATGATTGCCAACTGCCTTATCAAAACTTCTTTGATCTTTGCACAAAGAAAGAAATTATTGGGACAAGGTCAGGTGAGTATGGTAGGCAGTTTACCACAATTATTTGATTCCTAGGCAAATATTCCCATACATAAAGTGCAGCGTGTGCAGGAGCATTGTCACAAAGCAGGAGCCATGTATTGTTTGTTAAAATATCTGGCCATCTCTTCTTTTTCACATTAACTTTACTGTACTCCCAAATAGTGCACTTGGTTAACTGTCGGAAAAATATTGGCCACCTTTCCCTCTGTTTGACTTTTCCCCACTCCTAATTATACCTTTCTAGTTTTTTTTACTGCTGTTTTCTTCATAGCATTCTCCCTGTACACTTACTTACTTACTTTCTCTTCATGGATAGGCCAAAAGCCTGTTCCGACCTCTTTCTTCTGACCATCTCTTCCTAGGTCTTCCAATGTCCCTTCTGCCTGTGGGATGGTACTCCTGGGCAAGCTTAGGAAATCTATTTCCCATCCGTAGAACGTGGTTCTTCCAGTTATCCCTCTTTTGGGTAATTCTTTCATTTAACAGGGAGATATTCAGTTCTTCCCCTATATCCTCATTCCTCCTCCTATCATTTAGGGAATATCCTTTTACTGAACTTAAAAAATTCATTTCAGATGATTGAATTTTGTTTTTGTATTGTGTTTTATTTACCCATGTTTCACTGCCAGATAACAGAGTTGGTAGTGCCATTGTTATATAAAACTTGAGTTGCATCTCCTCTCAGTGTTCCTCCTCAGTGTCTCCTTTCAGTGTTCATCAAATTGTTCCGGTGAAGTTTCTTTACCTCGTTATCCTCATTAAAACATAATTTACAGCCGAGATAAGTAAAGCGGAGACTTGTTCTATTGGCTGATTGTCTACCACTATTTTAACTCTGATAGGAGATTTCCTAAGCCAAGCCATAACTTTCATTTTCTGCATGAGACAACTCAAGATTGTAATCTTTGCTGATAATGTTTAGTATATGAATTGCTTTTTGAAGTCCATCTTAATTTGTCTGGAGGATAAATTGGTTATCTGCAAACAACATAGTGTTTATATAAGTGTTGTTGCTTATTTTTATACCAGGATGGACCTTTTCTTTCCATTTCCTAAGTAAGTCATCTATATATATATATATATATTGAAAAGTGTTTGAGACAGGCTACAACCTTGCTGCACTCCTTGATTAATCGCTATTTCTTCTGTAAGTTTATTTCCTAGATCTAATACAGTTTGTGTCCATCTATACATATCTTGAATAACCTGTATTAAATGTTCTGGATATCCTTTTCTTTGCATTACCTCCCATAATTTTTGTCTACTTACTTTATCGAATGCCTTTCCATAATCTATAAAAGCAATGAAAGCCTTTAAATTAAATTCTCTTCTCTTTTCCAGTAGCTGTTTAAGGCAAAATATATTATCTATGCAGGATCTTCATTTCCTAAACTCACATTGTTCTTCTAGTAGGAGAGCATCTGCTATTACTTTGAGCCTGTTATTTATTATTTTTGAATATATTTTGTAGCCTGTATTTAATAAACTAATTCCTCGATAGTTATCACATGAATTCCTATCTCCTTCCTTAAACAGTGAAATAACTTTGGCTTTCCTCCATTCTTCTGGGATGATTCTCTTTTTCCAACACATATTAATTAAGTGTAAATATCTAAATTTCAAAATCATTCCTCCATACTTAATTCTAAATT
>JARYHS010014604.1:0-32001 GCA_031002005.1 Vandiemenella viatica
TCTGTCTCTCTTACTTCGATGAGTAGCCAGCATTTATTTGTCAATGTTCATGTGTACTGATACTCGTTACGTGTCCGTTTCTCATCATTGTCATTGAAGGTGGTTACTGTACACAGTTAATGTGGGAAACTAGTGTTTTCAGGTTCCAAAAATCATCAAATTCAACAGTATATATCAAGTACGTCCTCCATTTCAACCTGTATATTCTAAAGACTGCAGGAAGAGTATGTTAGCAGGTTTTAAAAATTTCACTGGCGACTCACGAATTACAACTGTTTCAGTTGAGCACTTCTAATTATAGCAAGCATCCATTACCTTAATTTATTTTATATTGTCTCGGAGCGTCTGAAACCCACAAATTTACTGTGCTGCTCGACAACATGAAATATGATATCGTTATGCGTTTCATGGTGGTGAGAAGATATGTGACATTAAAGGATATACTACTATCTTACAAACTGGATGTCTGTTGTAAAACATTCTAGTAGTATATTCCAATTTACCTTTGAAGTGATTGCTTGTACATGTGCTACACTCTACACGTGTAGCATACACTTTGAAAATTGCTGCAGTGTAGTCTGAATTTTAATTTCTGGTATTGCTCTTTAAAGCACTTTTTAAAAAGCAAAGCACTGACCCATTTTGGTTAGTTTAATGAAATCGATTTCATACAATGTTTTTATGTCATATATTAGCGAATCGTTGCGTTTTCTAATGATAATTTCCTGGTCTGTAATTTGCTGATTGAAATACATATTTTTTCAAGTCATCAGCATTGTAAGATCCTGTGGATACATAAACACCTGACAACGCACTGGCCGAGAAATTTGCATGTCAGCCAGTTGATCCGGCGGTAGATACAGAGCGCATATGATTAGTTGTACCGGGCGATGTATATTGACCGCCACTGCTTTTAACATTGAGGTGACAGTTATAGGTTCGTAGAAAAATACAGCCTCTCTCACCCTCCCTCGATCACCCTCAATATTGTCCTTCCTATATAGGTCGTAATCTATTAGCACTGGGTGATGTGATGGTCTAAATGATATCTCCTGTAGACAGTGACACATTGGCTTAGACAGTGCTAGGAGTTGTGATTGTTCTTTGTGAGAAATAAACCTTTTCATATTCCACTGAATTATGGAAGACATTCTACCTTTTAACCAAACCCGCTCCGCATGGGGTGGGCCTTCGCTCGTTGTCTAGTGAGGAAAGGGACTAGGCTCATCCACCAGCATTTCAGTATCTTCGGGGATCGAAGATGTGACAGACATCCCCGACTGTGTTAAGGCCTAAAATATCCGCTTCTTCTTTTTTCGCGTTGGCCGCTTCCCCTTCTTCTTCCTACTACATTGTGGCCTGGAAGACGACGATGAATCGAATTGCACAAACAGAGTAGGGTCCGTCTGTCTGCACTGCGACCACGTATTTGTGTTCTTGCATAGTGTTATTAGTAACATTTGCTTCTATTGCCTCTGCTGCAGAAGGTGTTGTAGCGATTGGATTAGGTATATGTGGTGGTGTTGCTGCTGGTGATATAATCTTTTAAACTGCTGCTGTAGTGGTCAGGGTAGCAGATTTATCGCAACGAACATCCGCGGCCTTAGATGTTATGATCTTAGTGGGTTTTGCACCACATTTGTGTTGACATGAGCACGCTGTTCTTGTGCTCATATCTGCAACAGATGTCTGACGGGACTTGAAAATGGGGGCGGTTACAGCCTATTTTTTACTCTAAGGTTCCGCTCTGTGGTCTTTAACTCCTGTATCTTCCGTTCTTTGAGTTACACAAGACACTCCCTGCTATTTGTTGAATGAGATGCGTAGCAGTTGATATACATCGGTTGTAGGGTGACTTCACTACTTGTCTTATGAGTTGCCATGCCACATTTCGCGCATGTAGGGTTGTCCTTACAGTTAGTCGTCGTATGACCGAACCTCTGGCACTTGAAACAGCGCATCGTGTCCGGTGGACCGGTACATACGGGCTCGACGACTCGTTCATTCTCCAACTCCTTAATAAGTCCATCTGTCCCTTTTCGATTATGTCACTGCAACTGATGACCCTTTGCTGTTCGCATTTCACAACGCGAGCAGCTTGGAGCCCTCGTATCACGCCGCTAAGCCTATTATAACAGGGATTCGGCAGAGGTTATACGAGGGGAAGTGGTTTTGCTCGCCACATATTCACCCCCTCGGCACGTTACTCACCTTGAGGTTGAGGTTTATATATATATATATATATATATATATAGCCTCACGATCAGGGTGATGAAGCCAAGATCCGCGTTCTCCTGGACATACAACGTTCCTCCGCCACGCCTTACGATGGTTGTTGTAGCATGAAAGGAGTTAACGGTGTGGGAAACTTGCGACGTTCATAAGTTTCCAGCTCGGGCACGGCGGGTGAGCTATACTCGTACCTGACACTTGCATACCAGGCCTCTGCGGGTGGCGTCGAAAGGATATGTCCTAGAATTAGTGGCTGGAAGTTGACCATAATGAGCTCCGGCTGGTCAATCCAAACATTCAGCAGTGGAGCAGCTCCCTCCAATGGGCAAAAAGGGATGATGTTCTCCTTACTCGTCATCGTATAGGGCTGTCCTTTGACAGTTTTCATCTTCGCCGAGAGGACCTACCGGAATATGATGCTTGTGCCGTACCTTTGACCTTGTGTCTCGTTTTATTTTTTCTTTCAGGGGCATTACTGTGTATGTACTAAATCCTCGTATGTTGATCAGATCAGCATAGTTTATAAGATAGATGGGTGTCCCCTGTATAGCCACCCAAACAAGCACATTGTTTTTAATTGTTCTTCATTATGATTGGGTTTGGAAAGTTGGTTTGTCCTTTTGCAGCCAGACAGGAATTTTGTTATTTTTCGTATTTTATATCTGTTGACCCTTTTAGAGCTTACCAGACACTATTAATTAGTAGCGTGGTAGGTTTTGTGTGGCATCTTTACAACCAACAATTTATTATCTCATCTTATTTTACTGTCTATACTCCCGACATTTTTGCCGTCGGCCATAGAATTTGTTGTTAGGTTTTGATGTATCTACGATTCAGTACCATTTCTTGGTTAGGGCACTAAGTTCCTCGTTGTCGACGCGCTCTAAGACCCAATAACAACAGCAAAAAGTTGTATTTCAGTTATATATGTTGGTCATAGCTAGACTATAAACGGCTTAGGATACTCGGAAATGAAACAATAGTTTTGATATGGAAGTGTATTTGCTAGTTATTTCGTAGAAAGAAATTAGATTATATAAAACTATGGCCAAATTGTTAGGCACAATCCGTAATAATCTACTTATATCTAATAATAAAATACAGACTGCTTTTACCAGAGCGGCAGCTGTTATTTTAGAGTGTTTCTATCGCTCAGCCTTTGGGTGAAAGGTTTAAACGTCTTGATTATGTTGTGAATACGGTAATATAGCTACATCTATTTGACATTGATTACTCACCCTGAAGAAGGCAGCGGTAGAGCCGCTGCGGTAGGTGCCGTACTTGATCTTGGTTTGGGAAGCGAGATCCTCCACGCTGTTGATGGTGCTCTCCTTCCTGGTGAGCGTGAGGAAGGCAGCCAGGTTAGCGGTGTACGAGGCGATCATGATGAGGACGAAGAACCACCACATGCCAGCTATCAGCCTTGTCGACACCGTCCTGTGGGACACACGGAAAGAATGAAAGGAGATCATCTCATGAAAGCTGCGAGTGGTATGGCACGAAGATATTTTATCCAACATAAGTATGTTGATTGTAAAATGCTGCAGCCATTAAGAAAATTACGTCAGCTAGTGCTATAATTAAGTATGTCTGTTTCACATAATTTGCGGTTATGGTTGGTAAATACAAATTTTAAGCAAACATCGTTCGTAAACATTGAGTTTTTAGGAAAATAAACAAGAAATGTTTGGCCGGCGCCATTGGCTCAAGGCTGACTCTTCGTGAGGTATTTCCCAAGTAAACGGTAGGATAGTAGCATCATTGAGTGTTATCCAAACAGTTAGAGTTCATCATGGCTTCTGTGTTTTCCAGTTTCTTACACGTAGTAAAATAGAAACAAATGTTTGTGCCTTTATTCTAAATATCAAAAAATTATAAAACGAATGCCGAAAAATAATTTTCTTTAACATGTGAGCCTAAACCATCTTGAGCGTTGAGAAATTTTAGTCAGCCCAATGAAAGTTATTTCGCACTGTAGCGAATATTAGAGTTAAGCGTAGGCGTTTTGAGACAACAATACCTTAATATCTGCAAGAACATCTGTACCAGCAATATTCACATAATACACATAGCGCCTTCTTTACTCTGTCTGAGTGAAGGGTGATGTCATATATGTAGATCTTTCTTGAGGTTACCTACACTTCCTTAATTCCTGAATACCCTGATGGATGTCTCTCTAATATTACAGTGGGACACGAATAATTCCTCTTTCGTTTCAGGATATAACTCAAGGAACATTCGACCAAATTTTTAGCTGATATTACTTATCACCCTTTACACGAAACATTAAAAACATCAAGAAAATTTAATACTAAAATAGAATCGGTTAATAATGGATATTCTGAAATGCGACGGATCGTTTGTGATTGCCTATATGGTGATGCTGAAAGTGTTTGGGTCATTCTGATTAATTGTCAGCAATGAGACTAGAGCGGAAGATTAGGGATTTTAAACAAAAATGATTCTGTAATCGATCGTGTCCTGTATCAACAAAACTACACAGCCATTTGGTAAACTTAAATTCGTTAAACATAGAAAACTAAACTATTTTTAAACAACGCGTTTGCTAAACATGGTGACAGATTAATATGTAGCAGAGATGTCGGTTGTTAACGCATACCCGTCTGTCTTAAACAACTTAATATCTTAACACAAAAAACGAAATGAAAGACTCTATCGTGTTTTCGATTGGTAATCAGAAGTACCATTTTACGGTCTTTTATCGCTGCATTATTGAACTCGTTGTTAAATAAGTTGATTTAACTAGTAACCTGATTTACCTGCAATGTAACGACTTAGTTTATCATTACTCCGGTGCTAGATAATGTACTGGTAGCAATCATCAAGGCAACAAACTCTTGTTGCTTCTTATCGTTGGTGAAGTTTATTTAGTCTTTCAATTGCAGGTTATATCGGTCGCCAGATGACTTACCCTTTCACTGCAGTATTCCTGTTGATTATTATATGACAGATTTAAAATCCACTACAAATAATAAATCGACGAGTAAATAATTTCTTTCTTTTTATTAACTCGACTGAATTTGCATAAAAGACAGACTCCAGTGTTCACATTCATGCCGAAACAATGTGAAATATTACCTTCAATTCTGCGCCAAATGAAACTTTAATTAAGTTTAACTCAAAGATTGTCGTAGCTTAACTTTTGTGCAACTAAATCTTGAAATTGGGACAAAAGGTTGTAACGGACTGCAAATGATCTCCGTAAACTGATACCGCCATACTCGGGTAGCTATTGAGAATTGAAATTACCAAAATATGATCGGAAATGCCATCCCCATTTTCTTTTATTTCTTCAGCCTCTGAATCCATCAAATTATGCGGCAGGTGATACCGAACTTGTTACTGTTTAGAATTGTATGAAGTTCGCATTTTACAGTGAAATCCCCGAGATTTTCAGACTTTAAGAGTAGGGAAACCTTCTTATTGGCTCATGTTTCCTGCAGCTATGTCCCATTCCTCAGGTTTTCACTCTTTTCAGCATCCCTGTTAGTAACGCTAGACCTTTATATATGTTTAAAGCAGATACCTTTTCAAATGTTCCCACCTTTCTCAACATTGTTATAAAGGTATTATCAATGTGAAATGCCTTTACTCGTGTTACTGCCTCTTGTGTTATGTAGAGGAGGGCTCTGGACTATCGCCCACT
This sequence comes from Vandiemenella viatica, assembly GCA_031002005.1. Taxonomy (NCBI): domain Eukaryota; kingdom Metazoa; phylum Arthropoda; class Insecta; order Orthoptera; family Morabidae; genus Vandiemenella; species Vandiemenella viatica. The sequence goes on from JARYHS010014604.1 coordinate 5,900, forward strand.
TAACAGTTCTAGGGGTGTTTCGAATACCCTGCGGCTTGCCCATACCGCAAGTAGTAGAAATAGTTTTTTACTCAATTTATATCCCCCACGAGTCCGGAGGGACTAAATTTAGAGTGACATGGAGCATCAGTATCACTTTGCCACGCCTATTACAACAGGGGTACGCCAGGTGTTCCTGAAGTTGAGAGTGGTTTGCCTCACCACCCATTCACCTCCTCGGTACGTAACAAAACTGAGCTGGAGTGGATTTATATATATATAATATAGGTTGGACCATTAACGCGACCTAAGCAGCGAAGATACCTGCTCTCCAATACACACAACTTCCACCACCACACCCTACGGCGGTCGTTGAATTATGTACAGAGTTTATTGAGTGGGAAACTTGCGGCACTCAGTAGGCCCTCAGCATTGGCATTTGTATACCTGTACCCGGTGAGAGAGTTATACTTGTATAAGAATTACTTCCTGACCGCATGTAAAAGACACAGAAGCGAACACAATTGAACAACGCTAAAGTAAAGAATTCTGATGTAGAGGCTGAAATGATATGGACTCGTTGATTTAAGCTCTAGCGTAGTGGAGGCTACTTACTTGGGTAGGAGGTCGCAGCCCTGCCCCATGAGAGAACCGGAGGAGAACCAGAAGATGTTAAGTATGTTCCACGTGTTCTCCAACTCGCTGGCGTCTTGATCACAGGGATGAGGCTTGTCCCACTCTCCCGGCGCCATCCTGAAACAGGAGTACTAACTTAAAAAACGTGATGGTTATAATATTAATTAAATTTCAGATATTAATTGGTTAAGCTGTTGTCGTTGTTGTTTTAGGGCGCGTCGACGTCTAGGTTAATAGCGCACTAGCTTAAACACGGAATGACAATGTGGGATAAAAATTGGTGCCGTCTGAATGGCCGACTGTAAAGGGGTCGATCACACAGACAGCATAATTAAATACGAAAGCACTGACTAAAATACTGCCCACATGGCCGACTGTAAAGAGGTCAGCCATGCAGACAGCAGATTTAAGTAAAACATTAAAACAGTGATTGTAAAAAGGCCATAAATTTACAAACTAATAACACTGGCTGGTTGGCTGTAAAAGGGTCAACCAGCTTATACAAACAATAAACAGACGATCTCGATGGCTGTAAAGGGGCTACCCAGAAGTAAAATGTCGATCTTAATAAGAAGAAATAGTTAAAACTGAACAAGTCAGTATATGGATTGGTGGTTGTAAACAGACCACCGAACTATTCTAAAAACTAGTCCGATCTCCCCAAAAATTTTGGGTTAAGGCCGGCCAGATTACAAAATTGTAAAACTTTCACCACATTGTCATTATTTAAAATAAGGGACAGATCGTTGGCTAAGCCAACGTCTGTCCTTAAATTTAAAAACAACCCACAATCAATTAAAATGTGGCGTACCGTCAAAGGCACACCACAAGCATCACATTCCGGTGGGTCCTGTTGTTGTTGTTGTTGTTGTTGTTGTTGTTTTAGGGCGCGTCGACAGCGGGGTCATTAGCGCCCTAACAATTACCAGCATAAACTGTGGCTCAAAGTACTAAAATACTGACTGCATGGTCGACTGTAAAGGGGTCGACCATACAGACAGCAAATAAAATAATTCAGAAACATAAAACGTGGCTTAGCAAAGGGGCCACCAGAACACAAGACCGTGCATCACCTGAATGGCTGTAAAGTGGCCATACAGGATACCAAAATAATTAAAAGCACTACATCTCTCGCCGGCTGTATAGTGGCCAGCGAAAAGGAATTTAAAAATATAAAAATTTAAAACAGTGCACACGGATGAGTAGCTGTAAAGGGGCCACCCATCCATCTTAGAACTAGGCCGATCTGCCTAAAATTTTAGGCACTAGACCGGCCAATACGCAAAATCTTAAAATACTCGCCACACTGCTGGTCTCATTGTTTAAAATAAGGGCCAGATCGTTCGCCAGGCCAACGTCTGCCCTTAAGTCTAAAAACAAAGCACAATCAACTAAAATGTGGCGCACCGTCAGAGGTACGCCACAAGCATCACATTCCGGAGGGTCCTCCCGGCGGAGGGAGAAAGCTGTGTGTCAGAGGACAGTGCCCTATACGGAGGCGAGTCAGGAGAACCTCATCCCTCCTCGCCCGCTGGAAGGAGCTGCTCCACGGCCGAACGGTCGGTTTGACCAGCTGGAGCTTATTATGCTCTACCTCCAGCCACTGCCTCTGCCAAACGTCGGAAAACAAATCTTTTCACCGCCGAGGCAAGGTCAGACTTTGGGACCGGATCAAAGTCAATTCTGACCTTGTTGCAGGCTAACTTGGCAGCTTCATCAGCTGCCTCGTTCCCCCTGATTCCCACATGACCAGGTACCCAGCAGAATACGACCTCCTTTCCAGAAGATTGGAGGGATCGGAGGGTGTCCTGTATGTCCTGGACAAGACGATCTGCTGGGTACATGCTTCCCATGGCCTGGATGCAGTGAGGGAATCACAGCATATGATGTACTTCATGCTGCGACTTACTTTTCATATGCTGGAGCGACTTTAACAAAGCGTAACACTCTGCAGTGTACACGCTGCAACAGCTATTTAGTTTGTAATTATAAGTCGCTCGAGGGAATACTACAGAGCAGCCAACTCCGTTAGCCTGCTTAGACCCATCCGTGTATACCGGGGTAAAATCGCGAAAACTGATTTAAAACATGGCTAAATGTACGGGTAAAAACATTGTCGGCGGTACACAGCTTGTTGTACCGCGACAATTCTAAAACTGTTCTGGGCCTCTTCAAAAGCCAGGGAGGAGATTTACTCCAACCCATGGTGATAAAAAGTGGGCATCTGAAAACCCATATTCCTCCAATATAGCCTTTGTACGGTAGCTGAACGGTTTAGTTGCTCTTTGACGGTTGGTATATAACCGCTCAAAGTTGGGATGAATAACTACGTCGTACACGGGACTGCCAGGAGTTGTGGCAATATGTATATAGTGTCGCACCATGAGGAGACGCCGGCGGATGGAAAGCGGCGGCTCGCCAGACTCAGCACAAATGCTGGGTATCGGACTGGTGCGGTATGCACCTGTGGCGAGACGAATTCCTGCATGGTGGACACTATCCAGAATACGGAGGTAGCTGTCCCGTTGCCGAACCGTAGACAATGCAACCGTACTCCAACCGCGACCGTACAAAGGCTCTATAAACTGTAGCAGGCAGGAGCGGTCAGCGCCCCACGACCTGCCACACAGACACTTTAGAACATTAAGCGCTTTCAAGGCTCTGGCTTTAACATCTTTAAGATGTGGCAGCCAAGTAAGCCGAGTGTCAAAAATGAGGCCCAGAACCGAACAGTTTCGCTAAAACTTAAAACGGTGTTCCTCAAGGTGAGATGAGGATCTGCTAAAAGACTTCTACTGCGGCTAAAAAGCACACACGGGTTTTCTCGGCAGAGAAACGAAAGCCGGTGTGCACTGACCATTCATCCAGCCTGTTCAGCGTGAGCTGCAGCTGCCGCTCAGCGCCTTCTCAGGCTAGACGATGCAATAAAAATTAAAAAGTACGTCAACGTATAAGGAGAACCGTATGGGCCTCCTTATAACAGTTGAGATGCTATTAATTGCTATGGCAAAAGAGTCACACTTAAAACTGATCCTTGAGGAACACCGTTTTCCTGAATAAAAATGTCGGACACTTCCCTACCGACTCGGTACCGGAAGCAACGTCGCGATAAAAATGATTTTAAAAAACGGGGTAGATTTCCCCTAAATCCCCATTCATGTAACTGTTTTAAAATAACATGTCGCCAGGTAGTATCGTATGCCTTTTCGATGTCAAAAAATATACCAACTAGGTGTTGGCTGCGGATGAAAGCGTCTTGAATTGCCGCTTCCAGTAGGATCAGGTTATCCGTGGTGGAATGGAACTTCCTGAATCCACACTGAAAACGGGTCAGTAGCTTACGGGACTCAAGACACCAAACGAGGCGGCGGTTCACCATCCGCTCTAGTGTCTTCCCAACGCAGCTCGTTAAGGCGATGCTGCGATAACTACCTGGCAACAACTTGTCTTTTCCTGGTTTTAAAATCGGGATTAACGTTGCTTCTTTCCACGAGTCGGGGAAGTGTCCTTCGGTCCAAACATCATTAAAAATACCCAGGAGGTACTCTTTAGCATCTTTGCTAAGGTGCCTCAGCATCTGGTACTGGATCTGGTCAGGCCCTGGTGCAGTGTCCTTGGCGCTGTTTAGAGCAGACTCCAGCTCCCAAGATGAAAAAGGGCTGTTGTATTGCTGCATGTCAGACGAGTCGAAGCAAATGGCTTGCCTTTCAGCAGATATTCTACGTTGCTGGGACTGATGGTCCAATCCAGCAGACGAAGTGATGGCAGCGAAGTATTCTGCCATCAGCTGCGCTATGCTTCGATCGTCGGTGACTACACGCCCTTGATCCAGTAATCCAGATACTGGCGGTCGAGAGTACCTCCCAGATATACGGCGGATTGACTCCCATACTTTTGTTGACGATGTGGAACGATTAATGGTGCTCACAAAGGTCTGCCATGACCTTCTTTTGCTCTCCTTAATAATACGACGCGACTTGGCTCTAGCAATTCGGAACGCTGCGAGGTTGTCAGGTGTCGGATGCAACCTAAACCGACGCAGGGCCCGTCTGCGACCCTGAATAGCGGAACGACATTCGTCGTTCCACCAGGGGACGCGCGTTCTGCGCAGCGTTCCAGAGCCGCCAGGAATGGAGATATCAGCCGCCCGGTGAATCACATCTGTAAGATGTTTCACCTTTTCTTCAATATTCTGGCGATGCTCAAAAATGACTGACCGGCTATAAAGCTGCCAGTCAGCTTTGCTGATATTCCATCTCCGTGTCGTAATGCTTTCGCGACGTTCAGTCTCAACGTGCAACCAAATTGGGAAGTGGTCGCTTCCATGGAGGTCACGATCCACCTCCCAGCGCACGGAGTCCGCAATTGAAGGAGAGCAAAGAGAAAGATCAATGGCAGAGGACGTACCGGTAGCAGTAGTGAAGTGTGTCATTTCTCCGGTGTTTAGGATGCATACATCCTCCAGCTCCAATAATCTACAAATCTCCCGACCTCTGGGGCAGTTGGTGGTCGAACCCCACAACGCATTGTGCGCGTTAAAGTCTCCCAATAGGAGAAAAGGCCGGGAGATTTGCCGTGTAATATCAGCCAGCTGACCATAGTCAACTGGTGATCCCGGCGGTAGGTATATGGAGCATACGGTCAGTTCCACCGGTCCTAATATTTTAACAGCTACTGCTTGTAAAGGAGAGGTGAGAGCTACAGGTTCGGAGTGGACAGTGTTCCGAACAAACACAGCCACTCCCCCCTTCGCTCGATCACCCTCGGTATCGTCCTTACGGTACACGTCATAACCTCTTAGCACGGGTTGGTGAACTGGTCTGAAATGTGTCTCTTGCAGACAGAGACACAATGGATCAGACCGTGCTAAGAGCTGTAACTCTTCTTTGTGAGCCATAAAACCATTAATGTTCCATTGGAGTATGGGAGCCATCCTTACCTATTTAGCCTCACCCGCCCCGGATTCGGGTGGGTCATCGGTCACTTCGTGCTGAGGAACGGGACCAAACACGTCCACCAGCATCTCAGTTTCGTCCTGACCAGGAACGGAGACAGACATCTCCGACCCAGAGGACTCTTCAAATTCCTCCCCATTCTTTTTCTTTTTCTTCCTCTGCCTTTTCCCCTCCTTACTGCTGGGCAGTCTGGGAGGAGACGAAGAGGGGGACCTTAACAAATTGGGTCGGGTCTGTCTGTCTAAATTTCCGACCACGGATCTTCTGGTCACCTCCATTGGCGCTGGTAGCAGATGGTATCGCTCCAGCGCGAGGAGGAATAGGAGGTGCCTTTTGGTTGACTGCTACTGTTGATGCTGGTGGAATAGTTGTTACTGCTGCTGGTGTGGTCGAGGTGTCAGACGTGCTGCTACCAACGTCTGCGGTCTTAGACGTAACGACCTTAGCGGATTTAGCACCGCATTGGCATTGACATGAGCACGAAGTACTCGTGCTCATGTCTGCGAAGGACGTCTGGGTAGCAGCACTCTGCTTCCTGACGGGAGCTGAAGCCATCTTTGCAAAACTCGTCCCAAAAATTGGAGCGGCGAGGACTTGGCCTTCTTTTTAGCTTCCCCATAGGGAATCCGCTCTTTGGTCTTCAGCTCCTGTATCTTGCGCTCTTCAAGATACACTTGACACTCCCTACTCCAGGCAGGGTGCGACCCGGAGCAGTTGACACACACCTGTGGTAGCGTGCAACTAACTCCCGGTTCATGTGCCCCCTTGCCACACTTGCCACAGGTGGGATTGCCCTTGCATGACGCCCGTCGTATGTCCGAACCGCTGACACTGAAAACAGCGCATCGGGTCCGGAACATACGGACGGACGTTCAGGTTGATGTAGCCTGCTTTGATGTTCTTTGGTAGAACTGGAGTGTCAAACGTCAGGACGAAGGTGGCAGTCTTTTCAATACTGCCATTAACCCTTCGTGTGATCTGACGTACCTCGACCCACTTTTTGCTCCTTCCACTCCTTAACGAGTTCCTCGGTCCCTATGTCAATCAAGTCACGGCAGGTGACAACGCCTTTGGAACTATTCAGGGATTTGTGGAGTTCGCAATTGACTGCGAACTCCCCGAGCTTCTCACAGTTAAGGAGTTGGGTAGCTTGCCTACTGGTTGTAGTTTCCAGCAGCAGCGTCCCGTTCCTCAGTTTTTTCACCGAATTCAGGGTCCCTACCAGACCCTCCAACCCCTTTGAAATGTAAAAGGGTGAAACTTTTTCGAAGGTCCCTTCCATCCTTTGCATTACAATAAAAGCGTTCGGGAGTGAACAAACTTTTCCGTTACTGTTATTTTCCGAAGCGGGGGGGCTATCTACCCTCACCCGCTTCTTAGAACTGGGTGTATTTATTTTAGCCTGCGGCACACCCGTACCGCAGGGTTTGGTGGTTTTGTGAAAGACTTAATTTGGTCCCACGAGTAAACCAGTTTAAAAAGAAGCGCTAATACAAACAGGGGGTGCGCAGGTGCCCTGAGGTTGTACGTTAGCGAGTGATCTGCCTCTCACCCATGCACCTCCTCGGCACGTATCCGACCTTGAGGTTAAGGGTTTTTTTATAGAGGTTTGTACCGTCCTCGCGATCCTGGCGATGAAGCCAAGATCCCCGTTCTCCTAGGCACACAACGTTCCACCGCCACGCCCTACGGTGGTCGTTGATGCATGGTAGGAGTTTACGGGTGTGGGAAACTTGCGGCGCTCACAAGTTTCCAGCTCGGGCACCGCGGGTCCGGTGGGTCCTCCCGGCGGAGGAAAAAAGCTGTGCGTGAGAGGACAGTGCCCTATTCGGAGGCGAGTAAGGAGAACTTCATCCCGCCTCGCCAGCTGGAAGGAGCTGCTCCACGGCTGAACGGTCTGTTTGACCTGCCGGAGCTTCTTATGCTCGACTTCCAGCCACTGCCTCTGCCAAATATCAGAAATAAATTTCTTCGCCGCCGAGTCAAGGTCTGACTTTGGGACCGGAGCAAAGTCGATTCGGACCTTGTCGCAGGCCAACTTGGAAGATTCATCAGCTGCCTCATTCTCCCTGATTCCCACATGGCCCGGTACCCAACAGAATGAAACCACCTTTCCAGATGATTGGAGGGAAAGGAGAGCGTCCTGGATGTCCTGGACTAAACGTTCTGTTGGGTACATGTTTCCTAATGCCTGAATACAGCTGAGGGAATCACAGCATACGATGTATTTCATATTACGACTTACCTTCATATGCTGGAGCGACTTTAGTATGGCGTAGCACTCGGCAGTGTACACGCTGCACATGCTATCCAGCTTGTATTTGTAAGTCGCTCGAGGGAACACTACAGAGCAGCCTACACTGTTGGCCTGCTTAGACCCATCGGTATATACCGGGGTATAATCGTGATGCTGATTTAAAACATCACTAAAAATCTTTATAAAAACACTGTCTGCGGTAAACAGCTTGCTGTACCTTGACAGTTCTATAATTCTTCTGGGCCTCCTTAAAAGTCAGGGAAGAGATTTACTGCAACCCTGGTAGTAAAAAGTGAGCAGCTCAAACCCGGACTCTTCTAAAATAGCCCTTGTACGGTAGCTAAATGGTTTAGTTGCTCTTCGACGATTAGTATATAATCGCTCAAAGTTTGGCCGAACGACCACGTCGTACACGGGACAGACAGGTGTTGTGGTAATGTGCATATAGTGTCACCCCATGAGGAGGTGCCGGCGGATAGGAATCGGCGGCTCACCAGACTCAGCACAAATGCTGGGAATTGGGCTGGTGCGGTAGGCACCCGTGGCGAGCCTAATTCCTGCATGGTGGACACTGTCTAAAATGCGTAGATAACTGTCCCGTGCTGAACCGTATACTATGCAACCGTATTCCAAAACGCGACCGTACAAAGGTTGTTGTTGTTGTTGTTGTTGTTGTTGTTGGTGCTTAAGGGCGCGTCGACGACGGGGTCATTAGCGCCCAAACAATATCCGTCTAAGCAATGTGGCTTAAAATTTACAGCATTACCGTCTGTATGGCCGACTGTATGGGGGTCGGCCACACAGACGGAAAATATAAATAAAATTCTAAAATGTTGGCTATAAAGGGGCCATTTAAAATAAGAACTTCAAAAACCATGTCTGGTTGGCTGTAAAGAGGCCAACCAGATATAAAAGCTTACAACTAATAATACGACAAGAAAAGAAACTACGTACATGGTTGAGTGGCTGTAAAATGACCACTCATCCTGCTCAATATTGTCGTTTTTGTGGCTTTAGGGCGCGTAGAAGGCAAAGTCATTAGCACCCTAACAATGACCAGCTAATAATATGGCTATAAATATACTAAAATACCATCTGCATGGTCGACTGTAAAGGGGTCGACCATACAGACAGCAAATAAAATAGATCATAAGATCTGACGTGGCTTCAAAGCGGCCACCAGGATTTAAGACAGTACAAAATCTGGCTGGCTCCAAAGGGGCCAGACAGGTTCACATGAGGATTAAAAACACTACATGTCTCCCTGGCTGTATAGTGGCCAGCAAGACATGAATTATATCAGTGAAACAAAAGTAAAAACACTGCATGTGGATGGGTGGCTGTAAAGAGGCCACCCATCAGTCATCCTACCTATTTAGTTTCACCCGCCCCCGTTCGGGTGGGTCTTCGGTCACTGTCTGCTGAGGAACGGGACCGGCCTCGTCCACCAGCATTTCAGATTCTTCTGACTCCGAAGAGACAGACATCTCCGACTCAGCGAACTCATCAAACACCTCTTTGGTTTTCTTCTTCCTCGCACTCTTTCCCTTGTTTTCCCTACTACCAGGTGACCTGGGAGGGGACGAAGAGGGGGATTTCACAAACTGAGTCGGGTCCGTCTGCCTGAACTTCGGGCCCCGGACCTTCTGATCGCCTACATTAGTATTGTTAGCAGAAGATGTTGCTTCTCCTTTCACTGCACGTGGTGGAATTGGAGGTGCAGTGACTTTAGCTGGTAATGCTGGTGGAACCTTCACTATTGCTGCTGGTGTGGTCGAGGGCGCAGAGGTGTTGCTACCAACGTCCGCGGTCTTAGATGTTGCGACCTTAGCGGATTTTGCACCGCACTTGCACTGACATGAGCACGTCGTGCTTGTGCTCATGTCTGCAACAGTCGTCTGGGTAGCAACACTCTGTTTCCTGACGGGAGTTGAAGCCATCTTAGCAAAGCTAGTTCCGAAAATAGGAGCGGCAAGCGTCTTCGCTTTCTTCTTTGCTTCTACATAAGGTATCCGCTCTTTGGTCTTCAACTCCTGTATCTTGCGCTCATCAAGATACACTTGACACTCCCTGCTCCAGGCGGGGTGCGAGCCGGAGCAGTTGACACAAGCCTGTGGGAGCGTACAACTAACATCCGGCTCATGTGCGCCCTTCCCGCAATTACCACAGGTTGATTTTCCTTTACATGACGCCGTCGTATGTCCGAACCGCTGACACTGGAAACAGCGCATCGGGTCCGGGACATACGGACGGACGTTCAAATTAATGTACCCCGCTTTGATGTTCTTTGGCAGTACTGGAGTGTCAAACGTCAGGACGAAGGTGGCAGTCTTTTCAAGACTGCCATTTACCCTCCGTGATATCTGACGCACCTCGACCACTTTTTGATCTTCCCACTCCTTAACGAGTTCCTCGGTAGGTATGTCAATAATATCCCTACAGGTGACAACGCCTTTGCTGCTGTTCAGGGATTTGTGGAGTTCGCATGTAACTGCGAACTCCCCGAGCTTCTCACAGTTAAGGAGTTGGTTAGCTTGCCTACTGGAAGTTGTTTCCAGCAGCAGCGTCCCGTTCCTCAGCTTCTTTATAGTATTCAGGGTCCCTACCAGACCCTCTAAACCCTTAGAAATATAAAATGGCGAAACTTTTTCAAAAGTTCCTTCCACTCTTTGCATAACCATAAAAGCATTCGCTAGCGAACAAACTTTTCTGTTACTGTTACTTTCCAAAGCGGGGGGGCTATCAACCCTCACCCGCTTCTTAGAACTGGGTGTATTGAGATTAGTCTGCGGCACACCCGTACCGCAGGGTTTTTTGGTTTTTGTGGTAGACTTCGTTTTGGTCCCACGAGTAAAACCTGATTAAAAAGAAGCGCTAATACAACAGGGGTGCGCAGGTGCCCCTGAGGTTGCACGTTAACAAGTGATCTGCCTCTCACCCATGCACCTCCTCGGCACGTGTCCGACCTTGAGGTTAAGGTTTTTTTTTATAGAGGTTTGTTCCGTCCTCGCAATCCGGGCGATGAAGCCAAGATCCCCGTTCTCCTAGGCACACAACGTTCCACCGCCACGCCTTACGGTGGTCGTTGAAGCATGGTAGGAGCTTACGGTGTGGGAAACTTGCGGCGCTCACAAGTTTCCAGCTCGGGCACCGCGGGTTCGCCAAACCCGTACCTGGCATTTGCATACCAGGCCCCTGCGGGGCCGTACAAAGGCTCTATAAAATTGCAGCAGGCAGGAGCGATCAGCGCCCCACGACCTGCCACATAAACATTTTAAGACATTCAAAGCTTTTAAGGCTCTGGCTTTCACATCTTTAACATGTGGAAGCTACTGTTTAAAATGAGGCCCAGAAAGCGAACAGAATCAGTAAAACTTAAAACGGTGTTCCTCAAGGTAAGGTGAGGCTCGGCTAAAAGGCTTCTGCTACGGGTAAAAAGTACACACTGAGTTTTCTCGGCTGAAAATCGAAAACCGGTGTGCACTGACCACTCATCCAGCCTGTTCAGCGCGATTTGCATTTGCCGCTCTGCGCTTCTCAGGCTAGTAGTGTCTATACACCGGTGCGGCGCCATCTTGTTTTTCCCCCCCCCTAAGATTTTAATTGATTTTAATTGATTTTAATTGATTTTAATTGAATTGCGTGGGGTCCTTAATTGATTTTAATTGATTTTAATTAATGTTAATTGATTTTAATTAATTTTAATTGAGGCTAATTAATTTTAATTGATTTTAATTGAGGCTAATTGATTTTAATTGATTTACGGAGGGGGGAGCCTTAATTGATTTTAATTAATGCTAATTGACTCACGCCTTGGAGCGGAGGGGAGCCGAGGAACTAGGGTCGCTCCCCACGCAGCTGCAGGATGCGGGCTCGTAATTGAATGCGCCACACCCGAATTATCGCTCCCCTCGCAGCGGCAGGATGCGGGTTCGTAATTGAATACACACAGCTGCGCCACACCCGAATTATCGTTCCCCACGCAGCTGCAGGATGCGGGTCCGTAATTGAATGCGCCACACCCGGAAGCCATCAATTATCGCTCCCCACGCAGCTGCAGGATGCGGGTTCGTAATTGAATGAGCACAGCTGCACCACACTCGAATTATCGCTCCCCACGCAGCTGCAGGATGCGGGTTCGTAATTGAATGCGCACAGCTGCGCCACTACATTCATCATCGTGGGCGCAGTCTTCCCACACCAATTCTCCATGGCTCCAGACGCGTGTATAAATAGGGCTGAGACCCCCCTTCTGCCATCCAGTCTTCTCTGAGTCGTCGAGCTGAAAACTTCAATCATCGCAATGTCTTCTGAGGATCTTAGCTTATTCAGCGATATTGGTAAGTAAATTATTGTTATTTAACTTGTTTTTTCTGGCTGTTTTAAATTCTTTCACATATACTGATGAGCTTTTTTTTTCTGCTTCAGACATTGATGAAATTCTCGCTGAGGATGATTTCGGTAATGATAATATTTTTTTAACGTAACTATATTTATGAAAATGTATAGTGCTGAAGCAGTAGTCTATATTATTAATTTATTTGTTCGCAGGTGATTTGGATATTTCATTCAGCGACCTTTTTTATTTCAGTACGTATTTATCTATAGATTATTTTTTTTCCATGTCTTTATAACTATTGCTAATACATTTTTTTTCTTTTTCAGATGAACCATCACGCCCAGAGAAGCGTAAGGGAAATTCTCAAGAAATAAGTAGCCCAAAAAGAGCTTGTGATTGCTCACAATGGAGCATGCTCCCAAATATTGACGTGGATGTGCCGCAGAGCATGTCACCACCACATAGCATGCCGCCAACTCCGCCACCACAATGGGTTCTTCCACAACCACCAGCACACTGGAATATCGGTAAGTCCAGTACATCAGTAATTTACCTATATTATTTTATGCTTACAAAATTATGTTTTTTCATGATACTAAAACATTTTTCTCCTTTATGTTTCAGAGGGGGCGGTCGGACACCCAGACAACGAGGCAGTTCCGCCACCAATATGGCGACCATGGGAGACGTCAGGACCTAGCCGACCGCCCGCCACAGCAGCAGCACCTCGCCTGTCCAGCCGTCCATCGCCGGGCCCAAGTCGACCACAGCCGGGACCTAGCCGACAGTATGCCGGTCCATCGCCGGGCCCAAGTCGACCACAGCCGGGACCCAACCGACAGTATGCCGGTCCATCGCCGGGACCCAGCCGGCACTTCAACAACCCACTGCCGGGGCCCAGCCGACAGTATGCAGGTCCATCGCCGGGGCCCAGCGGCCATTCCGCCGACCCATCGCCCGGCTCCAGCCGCCCATCGCCGGGGCCAAGTCGGCAGTATGCCGGTGCAGGGGCAGCCTTATGCAGTCATGATCATGCAGCAACGATAGGTGAGTCAGCAGTATCGCGCTTAGTCCTTGAAGACAGGCTTAGTGCATTTAAAAATAGAATTTATTCCGGGACAATTTCAAATTCTCAAAATTTCATATGATCCAATGAATTTCATTGATGCTTGCTTTAAACTTGTTGCCGGTAAAGTTCGCGAAATTGTGGATAATCGGTCCTCCCCATCTGTAAAGGTGCAGGTTGGACTGATTAACACATATAAAATACAGAAGGAAATGATTTTGGAAACCGCCCGTATGTGCTTTTTAACTAAAATGCGTGAAGTCACAACAAGCACTTGCCTGTCGGATTGGTATGAAAAATATGTGAAGTCGGAGCTCAGAGTAAAATTGTGTGAGTTTCAAGAAAGGACAAGTGGCAAAACTCTCGATAGAATAGAATCCCTCGACATTAGTATTTCTCATTTTCAACCTTTCTATCGGGGGTCATCCTATGTTGCACTGCCACTTGATATCTGTAGAAAGAGGGCCGTCATCAATGTTGAAAACAAGAATGACGAGTACTGCTTTCTATGGACACTTCTTGCAGCTCAAGTAAAGGCGCCGAAAACACATGCGTACCTAGTCAGTAATTATATGGAAGCCTTCACCAACCACCGTTTCGATTTTTCAGGTATTGAGTTTCCGGTAAAACTCTCTGACATTTCTAAATTTGAGAGGCAAAATCCAGACTATTCTGTAAATGTTTTCGGTCTGGATGAAGTTAAAGGTAAACATGTAGTTTCCGGGGCCCTCCATCACACTGCAGACAAACGCGGTAACCACATATAACATGTTGATGATTACCGACGGCAGTGGGAAAAAATTCCATTACTGTTGGATTCACAACTTGTCGGCGTTAGTCAGATTCTTCTTTAACTAATTATGAGCATGCTATTTTATTTGTGACAGATGTCTGCAACATTTTGGACGCAAAGATCTCCTGGACCGCCACGAGATTGACTGTGCAAGGGTTGATCCTGTAAGAGTGGATTTACCCGGCGACGACGATAAAACTTTAAAGTTTAAGGATTTTGTGCACCAAGAGCGTGTACCCGTCGTCGTTTACGCGGACTTTGAAAGTTTATTGCTACCTTATGATTCTTGCAGTCCCCCACCCAACGCCTCTCACACTACTTTAGTCCAGAAACATCTCCCTTTCGCTGCCGCATACCAGGTCGTTTGTCCACTCGTACCTAGTCTGTCGCGTTTCAACTCCTTCAGGGGAAAAAATCCTGAAAAATGGCTTGTTGACGAACTCGTCAAACTTGCCAAGAAAGTTGATAAAATTTACAAGAGGTGCATTCCTCTTGTAATGACAGACGAGCAAGAAGCAAAGTTTGCTGATGCTACGGTATGCCACATCTGCGAGAAAGACATTGAACCGGGGACTGTCAAGGTCCGCGATCATTGTCATATCACAGGTGAATTTAGGGGGGCTGCACATAATGATTGCAATTTGCAGTATAAGACTAAAAAGTACATACCCATTTTCTTTCACAATCTTTCTGGGTATGATGCTCATTTCATTGTAATGGCATTATCAAAACTCGATTCCGAAGGAATGGACGTGCTTCCCATCAACACAGAACGTTATATTTCTTTTTCGAAAAAGATTGAATACACTTCAATCACGTTAAGGTTTCTGGACTCATACCGGTTCATGCAGCTCCCATTAGACAAACTGGTTGGAACCCTTGAGGACGACGACATGGACATTACTAGTGCTCATTTCACCGACCCCGAGAAGTTCCAATTAGTTAAACGGAAAGGTGTCTTCCCTTACGAATACATGGATTCGTGGGATAAGCTCACCGAGGCCACGCTTCCTCCAAAATCAAAATTCTACAGTTCGTTGTCGGAGTCACACATTTCTGATGAAGATTACGAACACGCGACAAAGGTGTGGCGGACCTTCCAGATCAAGACTTTGGGCGAATATGCAAGTCTGTACATGGACACAGATGTGCGGTTACTTGCAGATCTGTTTGAGAAATTTAGGAGTGTATGTTTGGGGAAGTACACCCTGGACCCCGCCCACTATTTCACATCCCCAGGCCTTTCGTGGCAGGCTATGTTAAGGAGCACGCGTGTCGAACTGGACCTTCTGACGGATATCGACATGCTGCTCTTTTTCGAACGAGGTATTCGCGGAGGTATTTGCCAGTGCGTCCACAGGTATGCGAAGGCAAATAACCGGTACATGCCGGAGTACAACCGCGAGGCGTCTGAAGATTTTATAATGTACTTCGACGTAAACAATCTTTACGGCTGGGCCATGTCGGAGTATCTACCCTCTGGTGGGTTTCAATGGCTTTCGGCTAAAGAGATTGCTAGCATAGATTTCATGAGCGTTGCAGCTGACTCACCTAGGGGGTTCGTATTGGAGGTAGACCTTACGATTCCTCAGGATAAACACGACGTTTTAGCAGACCTGCCGCCATGTCCAGACCACAAAGCCCCAGAAGGTTCTACCCTCCCCAAGCTGATGACCACACTGGAGAACAAGGTACGGTATGTTCTCCATTACCGAGTCCTCCAGCAATGTGTAGGCTTGGGGCTGCAGGTGACCGAAATACACCGGGTAATATCTTTCAATCAGTCACCGTGGTTGAAAGAATACATATCTCTCAATACGTGTTCTCGCCGTGACGCCAAAACAGATTTCGAGAGAGATTTTTACAAACTGATGAACAATTCAATTTTCGGCAAGACTATGGAGAACATTCGAAAACACCGCGACGTGAAATTGTGTACAGGTTGGGTGGGCCGCCGCGGTGCCCGCAAACACATAGCTTCACCACACTTTAAGCAAGTAACAGTTTTCAACGAGGACTTTGTGGCCGTGGAGATGGCGAAAGCTAGGATAGTTTTTAATAAACCCTGTGTATGTCGGAATGTGCATTCTTGACCTGTCTAAACTGAGGATGTACAGATTTCATTATGAATTTGCCATTCCTCAGTTTAGAAGCCCTAAATTGCTATATATGGATACAGACAGCTTCATCTACTTGGTGCGGAACTGCGATCCATATGAAGTGATGCGACGCAACAGGGAGGAGTTCGACACGTCTGGTTATAGCACCGGCAACCGTTATGGGATAGAGTCCCACAATGAAAAGGTTGTCGGTGTTATGAAGGACGAAGCGAATGGCACCCTGATTGCGGAGTTTGCGGGGTTAAGGGCAAAAATGTATGCATTCCGGCTCGAGACAGACCAGACCTCTAGACGGGCTAAAGGTTTGGCTGGCTCAGTCACTAGAAAGCTGCAGATGGAGGATTACATAAATTGCCTCCATGGTGAAACACCCAGGTACCATCTGCAGCAAAGGATCACATCAACCCTTCATGTTGTAAATACTGTTCAAATATCCAAACTGGGTCTGTCTAGAACGGACGATAAGCGGTATATTTTCCCCGACGGGATAGAGACCCTCCCGTGGGGGCACAAGTCTGTAAATAATGTGTGAATGTTTTGTAAATATACCGCTTATCCGTGTTTCTAGTTTGTAAATATGTATCAATTTTGTAAATATGTAGATAAGTTAGGACTCTGTAGATATTTTATCAAGTTAGGACGCTGCTGTTAATATTTTTTTTTTCATTGGCTGCTGAATTCCTTTGTATGACAATTTGTTTGCTGAGCTACATGCCCATTTGCATTATATTAACGTAATCAAAAAAAAAAAACATTGTAAAATAGACTAAGTGTACAGAAGAAATGCTGTACGTAGATTGTAAGGTTGCTGAGCTGTATGCTCATTTGCATTATATTAACGTAATTGAAGAAAAAAAATATTTGTAAAATAGGCTAAGTGTACATAGATTGTAAGTTTGCTGAGCTGTATGCTCATTTGCATTATATTAACGTAATTGAAGAAAAAAAAAACACAATTGTTAGAAAAATAAGTTTATTTATTAAGAAAAATGAATTTTTTACATTTTAAATAAATCTTTTTTATGAATCCACGTGTTATGTGATTTATCAAAACCCAACCACTTCACCAAGATCATATTTTTCCTTCTCTTTATCACTCGTTCAACCAAAAATGTACTTGTAAGTTTTGTTAGTTGTAATTCTTGCTGGTAAAATGCTCCTGCAATATCTTTACCTTGATAGTCTTTAAGTAAATAAGTTACAGGATTTGTTAATTTCACTTTACTGATGGTAAACACTTCAGTTGACCAGTTGGGCAAGTAGCCTTTCTCAAACTTTTCTTTAAATCTACTGATTCTGACATGGTCACCAACTTTGAATTTTGCTGGAGTAGTCATCTTAATATGGCTGTACACTGTTGAAAGAAGTGAATTGTCTTTAACATCACACGGTTTCATCTTGATGGTGCGGTGCCACTTGTTATTGTAATTGTTCATTAATTGAGGAAGAAGTTCAATCCACCGATGTGAACCACGTCTGCTGAATTCTTGCCACATTGCATTCTTGATAGTTCTATTGAGTCGCTCAACTATTGATGCTTTAAGATGAGTATATGTTGAGTAGTGATTAATACCATAACTTGTCATGAGCGATTTAAACTTTGAATTGTAAAACTCTTTTCCGTTGTCAGTCTGTAAATTTTTAGGAACACGATCACCATTAAGTATTTTCTTCATAGCGTCGACAACCACACTAGCCGTTTTGTTCTTGAGGGGTAGAGCCCATGCAAACTTTGAATAAGTATCAATCACCATCAAGATATACTTGTAGCCACTGTTTTTACGAGAATACGGTATCATTTCTACAATATCAGCTTGCCATAGGTCGTCAAGACCTTTGATTATTACCCGGCGTCTTGGGAAATTCCTTCTAGCCGGTCTATGGAGTTCAGCTACAATTTGATCCATGTTACACGATAATGTCTCTCTCACGAAGTTCTTCAATCACCGACAAAATTTCGTTGGAGTGTGCAGTGTGTCCTGCTGATGTTGATGCGGTAAGTAATTTCAATCTTTCAACGAGCTCATTCGGATCGTCCCAATACACATATTCCTTCATGGGAAGAAGACCAGAACCCGACTGATTGTCAAGTTTAGAGATTATGTTTTTATACTTAGTGGTTGTATTTTTCAAAACTTGTCCAGATGGAATAAATTTCACTCTGTGTGCATTCGTGGTGTCTAGTATTTCATAATAACTTTTCAAGTCCATGTTGGTAAATTTTTTGGGTTTTTTTAAGAACAACAGTTCCATTAAGCCTTGAGTTCTTTCATATTCATTTCCATCAATCCGATAACATCTCCATCTATAATCATAGGAGTATTTCCAATCATTAGCGAATCATTTTTCTTCCGGACACCGTACACCGAATCATAATCTCTTTCACTTCGATTGAGTGACTTCAAGAAATCTTTGATCATACCTGGAGGTTGCTGCTGCTGCTGCTGCTGATGTCGCGGAGGTAAGAAAACATTTTCTATTGTATCCGTCACAGGTCTTAAAGAATCTTTGAAAAATTTCTCAGAGTCGATTTGGCCATGTTTTCAATTCAAGTAACTTGCGTCGAATAGCATTTTCGGGCCTTTATGATGCCGCGTTTAGTTGTTGTCGTATCCATGTTTAAGCATCGAATGAAGCTTATGAGAGTTTATTGTACTATTTTATACTTGATAGTTAATGTTGCTGTAAATGGTTTGTGGGGTTGAGCATTTGGGAGAAAAATAAGATGATCACCTTGCTTCACAAAGTTTATCCTTGCAGTTTTAATCCAATTCACTATTACATCAACCCTGCCCGGTTTGGCTACTGAGAGGATACACCATTGACGGGAATTTCGTAATAGTTAAGACCTGTCTCTAGAATGTATGCACGATCTTCAATCAAATCTGTTACCGCAATAGTTATAACCATGGTAACTACTGTCGATTGTAATTCCTTCAGAAGCATTGCTGCATCGCTAGTTGCCTTGTCAATATATTTTTTGGATGCAACATCATCGTCGTCGATGGGGTCAGCTACATGTTTGAGTATTCTACCTTGGCAATCCAAATTACCGTCCTTTGTAAGAAGTATGTTTTGAGGTGGGTACACCAAAACTCTCCTGCTCTGTATCGTCGAAGTTCTCCCAAACTTGTCCATGGCTGCAATGATGATAGTACCTAGTGTGCTTGTCTATTTATTTAAAAACGAATCAAACCCGTTGCGGTACCGTCCATGATACATATCACAGTCTTTGTCAATAACTGCAAATCCATGCTTTGCTCGCATTCCAGCAAGTACCACATAAGTTCTTAAACTCGCTGAACGGCATAATCTGTGTTCACGTGGTCATTATAAATGTGTTTGAGATTCATGTCGTCCTGTTTAAAGAGTACAATCAAGTTGGCGTTGTCTCTCACCAGCTGTTTAGGTATACGGCTGTATGTCTGACACAAGTAGAAAGAGTCTACTGACCTATGTCTCCCCATACAAAAGTAATCTCGTATATTATTCTGCTTCTCACACGAGACATCGTCAAACACAAACACTGAATTTGGTTAGCGCTTCACTAGGTGGAGGCACATTCTGATTATCGCTAAATGTTAAATACTTAATTTCTTTAATGGGTTTCAGTATTTCACCTAGCAACTGGTACTTTGGCTGGTACAACGATTTTGAAAACACATATACATTTTCAAATCTAAGCCCATTTGGGTGTTCCAGCAGGGACAGCACAAGATTGGTTTTTACCACAGTTTGACGGTCCACAAACTATCGCTCTCACTGTCTCGGGGAACAGAGGTCCGTTCTTCTTCCGCTTGGTGCCGGCAACATCTGCATTACTCACGGGTAATGTTGCTTGCTGCTTGACGAATCGCATTTTGACAAGGTTTCTTTGCTGCACGGGGTATATATATAGACGCGCGAATACGTAAAATCATTCAGTCGATAACAATGCCTCCTACGAAGAAGAAGAAGGGCCGTGGCTTCTTAAACAAGCTCGTCGACAAAATGCCATTTGAGGCACACATTCCAACTTACCAGTTCTGTGGACCCGGGACGAAACTTGAAAAACGTCTGAAACTCGGCCAGACGGGGATCAATCCACTAGATGCAGCATGCAGGGAGCATGACATTGCGTATGCACAGGGTGCCGACAGACGTAATGCAGACCGCATACTCGCAGAGAAGGCTTCAGTCAGAATGAAAGCCAAAGATGCAAAGTTCGGTGAACGGGCGGCCGCGTTACTAGTTAACGGCGCTATGCGTGCCAAGCTAAAGTTGGGTGCAGGGATTAAAAAGAAAAAGAAGACGAAGAAGGGTGGAATCCCTCCCCTTAATCCCTATTTTTGCCGGATTGTCGGCTGCCGGAGCTCTTGCCGGTGGAGCCTCAGCCATCGCCAGAGCCGTCAAAGCTGCTAAAGAAGCAAAAAAGCAGTTGACTGAACAGAAACGACACAATGAAACCATGGAGGCAATTGCAATGAGGGGTAAAGGTCTGTATTTAAAGCCATACCGGAAAGATGGATCTGGATTGAAAAAAAAAAGTCTGATCAGGCGTTGACCGATGACGATATACGTAGACATGTAAAGCGTTTGCGTATACCTCATTTTCGTGGTGTCTTCATGCGCGATGCATTACCTCAAAAAATTAGTGAACGTGAATGTGGAATTGTGAACTGGACAGTGCTGAAAATGCTGGGACGCACTGGGTTGCGTACATCAAGTACAAGGATGGTGTAGTGAAATATTTCGATAGTTTTGGTGACTTACCTCCGCCATTGGAATTGCAGCGATACTTTGCAGGTAACAGAATACAGTACAATGTGCAACGACACCAGGAATTTGGTACGCACATATGTGGACATTTATGTTTAAAATTCCTGCATCAGAATGCATAACATCAGTCTTGCATGAACCTTAGTCGGGGTAACACATGTCTGTGACACTCTGCTTGTCCGGTAACAGTTCAGTCTTGAGCTGTGATTACTTCCCACCGATAGATTTGAGTCAAGGCGAGTATACGATCGGCTTAGTAGATTTTCAAACATACAACTCGATTCCGAACATTGATAAGTCAAATTGCAAATTTCATTACTCGAAGAATAAAGTGATAGATATTCCTACAGGATCGTATGATATTGACGACTTGGCCAGTTATTTGGCTCGGCTTACAAATAACGAGAAACTGGTTATTAAAGCAAACAACAATTCACTCAAGTGTGAGATACAAACACCTGTGGAAATAGATTTCACGAAACCAAACTCAATTGGCTCACTGCTTGGATTTTCTAAACGTGTGTTAAAACCGGGATTTCATACCTCAGACTACACTGTGCAGATCTTCAAAGTTAACGCGATAAGGATAGAGTGCAGCATATGTACGGGAAATTACGTCAACGATAAGCTGGGACATACACTACACGAGTTTTTTCCAACAGTACCGCCAGGGTACAAGATTGTAGAAGTACCTGCAAACGTCATCTATCTTCCCATCACGGTGAAAACGCTCAACAACATTCACATTAGAGTTGTCGATCAGGACGGCAATTTAGTGGATTTCAGAGGAGAAACTATTACTCTGAGGCTACATATAAAGAATGGGCGCTCGTTATAAGAAGAGGCGGACTCAAACAATTGTCAGTAGTGAACCGACAGTGAAACGGGTAACACCAACAGTGAAACGGTTAACTCCTGCTAACGTGCTCTTCCTACAGTCGTTAGGCTATACAGTTAAAAATCATGGATGAAGTGCTTGATATAACTTCCAGTGTGGAATTTGATGAGTCGGTGACGCGTAAACAGTTTTTGAGTCACCAACCACATACGCCCACAACATTTAATAATAATGATGAAATTCGGATACCTATTCAGAACCAGGATACATATACGCTGCCAGGGGAAAGTTTCTTGCATATTGAAGGAAGATTTCTCAAGTCAGATGGAACTGGGGCTACAAATTCAATTGTTACATCCAATGCGTTTGCGTTCCTATTTGAGGAAATTCGGTTAGAAATTAATGGAGTTGAAATAGACCGAAATAGAAATGTAGGTGTCACAAGCACAATAAAGACTCTTATTTCTGCTGGTCCTCAACAAATTGGTCTGTTGGAGAACTCAGGATGGGGGCAACGCGATCTTGGAAATGGTTACTTTGATGTATGTATTCCGCTGAGTATGCTCTTGGGTTTTTGTGAAGACTTTAAAAGGATACTTGCAAATGTAAAACAAGAACTAATACTTATTCGATCTAGGGACGATACAAATTCATATGTACAAGCCAATCCAAACCCCCAGAAAAGTAAATTCGCCATCAGTAAACTAGCATGGGTGGTGCCTCATTTACAAGTAAGTGAGAGAGAAAAACTGGCGTTGCTTAAGATTGTGGACAGTGGGAAGCCACTTAGAATTAATTTCCGAAGCTGGGATTTGTTGGAGTACCCGCTACTTCCTATAAGCAAAACTCAAATTTGGTCTTTGAAAACATCAACACAGCTGGAGAAACCTAGGTTCGTTGTTCTGGGATTTCAAACAAACAGGAAACGAAATGAAGCATTAAGTGCGGCTTTATTTGACCACTGCAATCTTGCCAACGTCAAAGTGTTTCTAAATGATGTGGCGTACCCCTACGAGAACATGAATTTGGACTTTAAGAAAAATCGAACCACAGTATTGTACGATATGTATGCAAGATTCCAACAAACTTACTACGAACGGGAGCATCCTTCACCGCTACTAAACCGTGAAGATTTTGTCGCTACTGCTCCTATCGCCGTAATCGACTGTTCACATCAAAATGAGTCGGTAAAAACGGGACCTGTAGATATTCGTATGGAGTTTGATAGCACTGACAATTTTCCAGCCTACACCGCCGCATACTGTCTAATCCTTCACGACCGTGTTGTGGAATACGTACCGCTAACAAGTGTTGTGCGTAAGCTCGCATAAAACCAGATAGCGCCCATCATTGCCACCCAGTATCATGCCGACCATCTTCCTGGACGCTCAAGGATTCAAGACGAGAGAAGGAGTTTTATCTTCAAAGAAGTTGCCGTCTGTGTAGTGCAATCAGACAACATTATCGCCACACATTGCATCTCTGTAAATTCACCATCACGTGGAGGTAATGAGCCAACAGTCAAATGGCTGACAAATAATTACCATGGAATACCTTGGACTGCTGCTGGTATAACCTTTAGCAAACTATGTACTATTCTACATGCAATCACAAATGAAGATGACTCCATTATTTACGTTAAAGGACGGGAGAAGGCTCGTTGGTTTCAGAAGATTATTCGCAAGAAAGTCTGCTACAATATAGAAGATTTAGGATGCCCGCCTCTACATGAACTCAAGAAAAATAATTTGATAAAACTTTGTAAAGGACATTTATTTTGTAACGCTATATGCGCTGTTGAAAATGTATTTTTAATTGCCCAATGGTGGGTGAAATAAAAAATAAGAAATAAAATAAAAATGTGTTATTTATTTAAACACTTTAGTTAATAAGGTCCACGGGTGTGGTGCAGCTGTGCTCATTCAATTACGGACCCGCATCCTGCAGCTGCGTGGGGAGCGATAATTCGAGTGTGGTGCAGCTGTGCTCATTCAATTACGGACCCGCATCCTGCAGCTGCGTGGGGAGCGATAATTGATGGCTTCCGGAGGGGAGCAATAATTGATGGCTTCCGGAGGGGAGCGCAGCTGTGCACATTCAATTACGAACCCGCATCATGCAGCTGCGTGGGGAGCGATAATTAGGGTGTGGCGCATTCAATTACGGTAACCCGCATTCAATTAAACTCCCCTCGTTCCTCGGCTCCCCTCCCCGCTCCAAACTGTCTGCAAAGGACAGGTCCATAAGAATACATGGGAAAAACTGTCCGCTGACCGCTGTACATAAGGAAATAATAAGATCAATCTGAGATTACAGATGTGAGACCCCCTCCCCCGCAATTCAATTAAAATCACTTAAGGCTCCCCGCCATGGGGGGAAAAAGTGGGCTCACTCCATCCTCCATAAGAATACATGGGGAAAAAACTGTCCGCTGACCGCTGTACATAAGGAAATAATAAGATCAATCTGAGGTTACAGATGTGAGACCCCCTCCCGCGCAATTCAATTACAAATCAATTAAGGCTCCCCGCCATGGGGGGGAAGAAAGCTGGGCTCACACACAGGTCAATACGAATACATGGGGAAAAACCTGTCCGCTGACCGCTGTACATAAGGAAATCATAAGATCAATCTGACGGTTTACAGATGTGAGACCCCCTCCCCGCAATTCAATTAAAATCAATTAAGGCTCCCCGCCATGGGGGGAAAAAGTGGGCTCACACACAGGTCCATAAGGAAATAATAAGGTCAATCTGAGGTTACAGATGTGAGACCCCCTCCCCGCAATTCAATTAAAATCAATTAAGGCTCCCCGCAATTCAATTAAAATTAATTAAAATCAATTAGACTCAATTAAAATCAATTAAAATCAATTAAAATCAATTAAAATCAATTAAAATCAATTAACCACGGGGGTGTTTTGGTCCGGGGTTCTGGCTCACTCCCGCCTTCAGGCACTACTGACAAACTTTTATTTTCATAATCACTTTTTTAATGGCTTTACGCCTTGTCAATGTCATAATAGGCGGGATGGTACTGGGGACAAGGAACGGGAAGGAATTCGGCCATGGATGTTTGAAGGAAGAATCCCGACATTCGCCTGGAGTGATAAGGGGAAACAAGGATAACCCAAACGGACGAGGATTCGAACCGGCGTCCTCCCGAATGCGAAGCCAGAACGTTAACCGTTCACCCACCATCTTCTTAATCATTATGCATCCAATCGCTAACTGGTAAACTTCCCGCACTGATTTCCGCTGGGCTTGGACAACCGAACCTTCCGCAGGAATACTCAGATTAAACAGTGACACTCTTGTAATCTTGTTTAATAGTTATATTTGACTGCAACAACGCGACCCACTGCACTCATGCCCCCCCCCCCCCAATCTTAAAGTAATTAGATATTAATAACTGATTTTTTTCCGTTATGATATTTAAAAAGAATGTGATATTACCACGTCTTAGCTCTCGGTTCAGGCATTATATCACGACAACGTTTACATTTGTAAGTAAGGAAATAAGAGATCAGATTAATTTGTGAACGGAGATATTGAACAATATGGCTGAAACAGTGAAAGAATATAAAGAGAATCTGCACATATCATTACATAAGTAGATGCACGTGAAAAAATCCACCGAAATGTTATGTTTTTTTTTTTTATCTGCTTAACGTCTCTCTAACAGTGAGTTCTTTAGAGACGGGAAAGGATGGAGGGGCAAGGAATGGGAAGGAATTCGGCCATGGCCTTTTGAAGGAAGCATCCCGGCATTTGCCTGGAGTGATTTGGGAAACCATGGAAAACCCAAATCTGGATGCCCGGACGGGGATTCGAACCGCCGTCCTCCCGAATGCGAAGCCAGAACGAAATGTTATCTCCATACCTATTAGTAGGATAGCAAAACCAAGTGATTATTTAGGCCTATATAATGTTTTTTCGATGCCGTTACGCATGTTGCAGAAACACCAAAACTGCTTTCTTGGGTTTGCAGACAATTTCATATAGAATCATTGCTCTCATCATCGGTTAGCAGACAAATAATATTTCTTTCTTAGTCGATTTTTTTTCCAATTTAGCAATTTGTATGGTTAATCAAAATGTTAGGGTCTTAGCTCTCTTCCGAATGCTACTATTGCAATCAATGATACTCTGTATATGCAATTACGATCAAAAATCTCTCCCCAGTGATCTTTGAAGATAGCTTCTAATCCATAGGTAATTAAGAAAAATAATAGTTACGTATTCGTTTTTTAGGAACATCTCATAATATTTTTGAATAAAATAATGCATTATACCCACTAATCAAGCAGCAGTGACATTCCTTACTGGGAAAACTTAAGTCCCAGGTTGAGGGAAGTTTTT